>JBBPJS010000181.1:0-21452 GCA_038088835.1 Singerocomus rubriflavus
TTGATCTTTACAGGTTGGTTCTGAATACAACGAATGGGTTCCGTACTTGCATAGGTTCTGGGGCTTGAACTAGCCGAGGTACGAGTTGGCTCTCTGGCCTAACATGGGCGGTTCGGTACGAGAGGGACTGATGATGGATCGATGAGGGGAGGAGGGTAAAGGTTAGCTTTATCTCCAGACGGCTCACTCCCAGGGCTCAGTTAAGAGGGCCAGGCGAATACCATCCTTTACTTGACTGTTGTCACTAGGCCACCTTGATAGGCAGGGTAGGACGCGAGGGAACAAGTGGATTAGGCTGGGGGAACAGCCTGTACTCATAACCCCTTATATACGTTACAGGAGAGTGCACAGACCAAGCTGTACACTAGGGTCTAGGGTATACGTGATTAATGCTATTGGCTATAGTGTAAAGGGTAATGTCCGTGTATGAAACGTTAGGCAGCCTCATGTATCAGAATGGAAGAAGCGGACATGAGGTGCAGGGTTTAATATAGTGTGGGATGATCGATCACAAGGTGTGACTGATCAGAAGGGGAATCGTGGCAGAGATCCATCTAGGATCTTGCAGGGTCGTGATCGAGATACAATCTTGATGTGTGATCGTACCGATCGAAGGGAACGACGGAGATGAAGGAAGAGGGATCGAGATCGGAATGGAAGATGTGATCGGTGTGATGTCGTGAAGGATGTGAAGAGGTGAAAACCGAGGATGTGATACACGTGAAGGGTCAAGGGCGTGATAATGTGAAGGGACAGTGTGGTCACGTGATCAGGGAATGGTAAAGTCATGGCACTCGTGTGTGCAAGCACGCAGTCATAGTGCAGCTTCATACAAGGTTCGTACACAATTCGTAACACCATTGCTGAATTTCACAGGTTGAACCCTTCGGCTCCCCATCATATTCATCTGCAAAATGTGAACTTTTTGTCTCTCTTTAATACTTATGAAAACTACACTGTGGTCACTGACTCTCCGACTCGTCTGGAATACAAGTTTTGAGGGGGGGGAAGTGTTATAACATCATATTTTCCCTTTACACTTTTTCACTTTTTCTTTATCTAATCTCTTTATCTTATCTTCTTTATCTTATCTTCATCACATGACTAGGTCAGGTCACAGGTCACATGACTGATCACATGATCAGGCCTAGACCAATGATGTTATGCCTGCAGATTGCCTCATGAGCATAGCCTGGTTAATCTCCATTTATGAAAGAAGCCTTCTTTTCATTTCTGTTGCTTCTTTCCTTCTCTTCCATTTTGATGCCTCATGGCATTAATCTCCGTCTCTTCTTTTTCACACCTTATCTATGATGTCACCTGGTCTGTGCACATTGTACAGTAGTATAAATATGGGGTGTATTGCAACTAATCCCTCTCAGTCTAATTCACTTGGATATTCACCTCCTAGTAAGGTTGAGTCCTTAAGGATATTACTCCCTTCACTCCACTACCATTTCTTTACTACCTTTGTGTGCTCTGTATGGCAAGACCCTGCATGGTGTCTGCATCACTTCAAGCCCTTGTACTTGTGAAGCCAGAAGTATAGCTGTTTCCTAGAAAGTGTAACAGTATCTTAATTATGACCCTGCAAGATTCTAGATGGATCTCTGCCATGATCCCCTCTCTGATCAGTCACACTTTGTGATTGATCTTCCATTCTACTTTACACTCTGCATTCATATCCACTCTTCATATTCCCACTCCATATGAATGCCTAACCTTTCACTCATAAACACTTCCCTTCATATAGTATAGCCAATAGCATTAATCCCATATACTCTAGATCCCTAGTCACAGCTTGGTCTGTGCATGATCCTGTAACATATAAGTAGAGGGGTTATAACAAGGGCTGTTCTCCCAGCCTAATCCACTTGTTTGTACCTCTTCTACCCTGCCTATCAAGGTGGCCTAGTGATGTCTCAAGTAAAGTGACTAGGTCATGTGATGATGTTAGATAAGATAAAATAAAGAAAAGAAAAGAAAAGTGGAAGTTCAAACTATAGTTCATAATTGCAGAAAGTATCAGGAGTTACATGAACTTCATAAAGAAGATGCTATTCTCCACTTTCAAGATGAAGAACCTAGGAGAAGCTCACTTCATTCTAGGAATCAAAATTCAGAGGGACAGAAAACTCTGAATCATCTTCTTGATGCAATCCCAATATGCACAAAATGTTCTAGCATGTACTGATATGTCAGATGCATCTCTGATACAAACTTCAATGGTACACAACACCATACTATCTGAAATGGACCCTGAAGATAACACAATCATTCCAGAGATGATAATAAATGGGAAAACCATCTTATACCTCACTGTTATTGGCTCCCTAATGTACTTGATATTAGAAACACACCCAGATCTAGCATTTGCAGTTGGGACACTCAGTTGATTCAGCCCTGCATCAAAGAAATGCCACTGGGAAGCAGCCAAGTGCATGCTCTGGTATATTCAGGCAACTCTGGATATAGAACTCCAATATGATGGAAATGATACAGGAATGGATATGGATTTCCATAGATATTCTGATGCAGGGTGGTCCCAAAACCCAGATAACTCTCAATCTGTTTCAGGTTATGTTTTCCTAGAGGGGCCATCTCTTGATTCAGCAAACAATAAAGCATGGTTGCTCTTTCCACCATGGAATTGGAGTACATTGGACTCAGTGCTGCAGGCCAACACCTTGCTTGGCTCCAAACCTTCTTTGAGGAAATAGAACATCCTCCTAAAGGACCCACAATTCTCCACTGTGACAATCAAGCTGCAATCATCCTCTCTCAAGACTCACAGTTTTGAGCATGAACAAAACACATTCAGTGAAAGTACCATTTTATCCAGAATGACTTGGTAGGAAAAGGAGAGTCAATTGTCCACTATGTTCCAACTGAAGACATAATGGCAGACATTATGACAAAACCATTAACTAGGGAACAACACTGGAAATTTGTTAAAGCCATGGGACTTTGGCTATACTTGAGTGGGAGTGTCAAAAGCCCCTAACTCTGAGCAACTCCAAGCTAACTCCATCAACTTCTATGCCAGAGTTGTTATCATCTTGGAGTAAACAGAAGTTGCTCAGGGACCATTTAGACAGTCATCAGAGTTATCAGTAAGGCATGCAAGCATGCCTATGCCTATGAACTCTTATATCAAACTTTTGTTTTCATCTCCCTCAGTTGTCTTCCACCTTATTGGACTTCAGCTGAGGTAAGCTTTCTACTTATCATTATTATCTATATAAACTGATGCAGATGTAGTGGGCACTACTACCCTTTACTTAGATGAATATAGTCATCTTCCACCTCATTGGACTTCAGCTAAGTGGGCACTACTGCCCTTTACTTAGTTTTGACAGTACAGTATTTCACTAGATAGCTCAACACTTCTGGTCAAAACATAATAGCACACCACCTCCAAAGTGCTGTTTAATGCCTTTCTGTCCCTTCATCAAACTCTGAATCATGCCTCCACCTTCTACTCCTTCCAATAGCTCTTCTCCACTACATGGAATAGAGCAACTTCAATTTCTAAGCAACATTACCTTACTTTAGACCATAAAGTTATGACTGGCTAAAATAAAATTTTCAGTTGATAACAAACTCCTCATCTTCATTCTCCTAAGCTTACTTTCCAAAACTCTGAAGTAGAACTTCTTCACATCCTCCATCATCAATATCACAGAAGAGTTAAAACTTACATTCAATGCTATAGAGATTTGAATTATATTAGAGAAAATCTGTTTAAATCTTCCAAGTACCTCCAACACTGCTCTTAAAGCATTTCAGAACTGCTTAAAATAAACCCCAAACTTTGACCTCCAGTGCAAACATCACCAATGCTTTAAGCATCACATAGAGAACTGCTAAAGTTATCAAAACTGAATAAAGAAGCTTCAAAGAAAAAGTGGAGAAAAAGAAAAGAGAAAAGAAAAGAAGTGCCAAAGGCCTCTAACTCTGAACAACTCCAAACCAACTCCATTATCTCCTGCATTAGAGCTTGCTGGAGCTCATCAGAGCTGTTGCCAACATTTTGAAGTTAACAGGAGTTGCTCAGAAACCACTTAGATAGCTGTCAGAGTTATCAGCAAGGTATGTGAGTGCACCCACACCCATGGGCTCTTATACCAAATATTTGTTTTCATCTCCCTCAGTCATCTTCCACCTCATTGGACTTTGGCTGAGTGGGCACTGCTGCCCTTTACTTAGTTCTGACAGGTTATGAGCCCTGCCAGCACACACTAGCAGAAATTTTCCTGACCAAAACAAACCTTACAAGACAACACCACTCTCACTAAACCCAATGTGAGGTGGAACTCGATGTGGAATGCGAGAAGATCAAGTGCAAAATTGGCACCCGAATCTTCGAGGATGCATCCAAGACATCGGTCCGTCACTATGCCCCCATCGAATGGTACATAGGAAGCACCAGTTTTGGGGACAGTATGAATAGCAGCGACCATTGTGATCAAGCGTTGCATAAGAAGGCATACGCGTCGTCCTGGTTACACTCCGAGATCTGAGTCACCGTGCAAGTTTGTCAGAATAGCGATTCAGGTCTTGATAAGAGATCCCCTCTAGACCTTGCTAGTCCATTGCAATGGCTTCGGGGCGTTTTCGGGCATGTTCAGAGAACGTATGTAAGGTGACGGTTGTAGTGAGCGCCAACAAGACAAACGCGCCCTATCTGCCACTGAGAGTCACTGTATAGAACCTGTGGACAAGATGGCAGGTATTTCTAAAGGGGACTCCGAGTCGGTCCGAGAGCAGGATGCCCAAGGTGGTCAACAAACAACAAATAACGATGCGCGTTGGAACGCGTTCCGAGTGAATGCGCCAGCAATGACACCATCGCGAATACCTACTAGTAAGACGGCAAGGTGTGGAGTAAGGGATGCTTTCGTACTAGAGCTTGTTCGAATGCGCTGCGACCCTGAACTGTCTGTTCATCCATGAAATCTGGTGAGTCCCGGCATTAAAATATTCTACTTTAGCAGTACAAGGGATACAACCCCGGTCGTCCGTGCGGGTGATCGAATCTGTTGCCAATTTCGCCTCACGGCCGCCTATGTACAATAACAATTGGATAAACCCGGTATCCGCGTTATCATCGGATCGCTCACACTTTGTCTACTTGAATAAAATATACTTGTTAGTAACCTATACTATAGTCCCAGGGACAATATGTTGAATAATAAAACTTCGGACTTGGCCTACCCTGTCCTGGGCGTGGGGTGATAGTACATAACAGGTACACAACGTGGACAATGAGAAAAAAAAGTGCGTTTGAATGCGCGACATAGACTTTTTGATTAGTCTAACTGTTCCAGAACTAGGCGCTGCAGGGTGTCCAAAAAGCGCTCCAAGTACACCCTGTCAGAATCAGACGCCCACACGTCCGACGCCTGGACAAGAAAAAAAAGTGACTCAGCAACTGGATGACCCCTGACCGAAATGCCGGGACGCCCTACGTACTTGCAACTGTACATGAAGGCCATCCTCAAATGTCCAAGAGTGCAGCGTCCTAGACATCAAACATTGCTCAGCAAAACGTCGCGTCAATGAAAGAGAGAACATGGGGAAGAGGAAGTAAGAACAACACAAGGGCTTGGAGACATACAAGTGAGACGTCGTGATCCGGTGTCCAAAACACATGTCGTGGACGTGCAGGACGCGTTCCCCAGATGGACCGGTGTACTCGTTTGGCAAACGCAGAGCCACCCTGCCAATGTTCGTCAACATGGTGGCGTTGATATTCGGGGTCCCCTGGCTCTGCGAATTGGCCATCACTACAGGCAGGGGAACGGCTGTCTGCGCGACAAGTAGATGTGGAAGGCAAGGGTTTGCGAGATATCGTGCGCAATCCGCCTTCAATGCGGACGCCGTAAGTAAGAGTCGCTCGTGCGTCGATTCGACGTCGAGGATCTTGCGCATCGGGATGCGCATCGGCATGACAGAAAATGCAGATATGAAGTGCGTCTTCTTATCGACATGTCCCACGAATTCTTTTTCCAGGGAGGCACTGGGCGACAACAGTTACTCAGCAAAACAGAGATCGACTCGACTGAGACGTATATATACGTACATCATCGTCTCAGAAGAAAAATCTATTTCTGGGGAGCTGGCCAGTTCAGGATTGGATTCAGCCAAAGCCAGACAATGAGCTGCATCCAACAATTGTGTTGGGGAAAGGCCCTTGCTCCTTGAAAGAGCGACAATCTTGTCCGCTTCCGAAGGCGAAAAAACGCGTTCGAGCCTCACTCTCGGGCCATTTGTGCAGACTTTTTGCGATGGAGGTAATAGCACCAGTATGGGCTAGAATGAGTCCATTAGGAAAAGACGTTGAAACATAGGACTAGACCCACTGTCGTCTTGGTACGTTTGTGTGCAGCTTCAGTAAACAATTCCATGCCTTGTGTATCCCAAGCATCACGAGGTCCACCCGACACAGAGACAGGGTCCATAGGAAGATTCTTGTGTTCAGATCCGAATTCGAGGTCGATGGGTGCGTCGACCGAGTCTGCTGCTATCCACTCGAACATCAACGCAAGCCCGAAAAAAGTCGGCCATGCGTCTAGGATGGCATGAGATCCATGGAAGTATAGTCCGTATGTACCAGCATCGTCAATTAGCAGGTGACACTGGAATACGCTTCGTTGGCCGGAGGAGTTGACAGGGAGTCGAGTTCGGACTCTGTTGTCAATGAATTCCTGAGCATCCAGAGAAGGCCCCCTTTCCTGGATGGCGAGTGTAGCACCCAACCAAGCATCGCAGTCGGATTGATCTCGCATGGGTACATACACCCAGCGCCTCGTAAATACTCCATCATCTTGGCCCTCTATGATTGCCGCAATAATAGGGCAATGGAAGCTATAAATGTGGATTCAAAACACAATAAGGAAAGCGATTACAAGGCTACGCTACCGGAGCTTAGCAAGGGCTCGGCGGACTCTCTGCTGAATCTCGCCTTTGTTGAGAGACGAGGTGAAGTGAGCACCCATGCAGACATCACTAAGCCTGACGTTGCAAATAGTATAAAGGACACGCATGAAAATGCACAAAGAGCGTTCACTCACCCATCTCCAAAGCTACTGGCTCTGTCGCAATAGAGTTCAGAACCGACGACGGGTCTAGTGTAAAGGTCGTCCGTTAATTTGCAGAGTATCTGCAGAAAGAAAACGAACCTCGTATACGCGGGTGGAGTACGGCTAGCGTCCAATGTCCATGGGTGAGCAGTTGGCTGCGAAGGCATAGCGGATGCCATGATTCGGGTCGATGGTCGAGATCCACAGGCAGTGAAAATATATACACTTAGCTGACCCAAGGACAAGGGCGACTCTGCATCCTGTGTGTGTGAATCGGCTAGCGATAATCAATAGTTTCCGAGCCAACGTGATGGCTGATCAATCGATCAATCGAGTTTGACGCTCTCTCCAAGCCAAGGAGGCATACATTTTTTCTCATACCGAGGATAGACAAATATGCACTCCACTATCAGTAGCTGATGATCCGACCGCCGGCCAAGATGATATTGCCTGACCCATGTTCTCCATCAGAAGAGTCAATGTGTTGGCATCGCCCGGTGCAAGATTTGGTCCGATCTGCTGCCTCAATTGCGGCATCTGTGCGCACACAATGTCGTATTAATGGGAGTTTCAGCGGAGGGATACGACCAAATTGGATAATCAAGCAAGCCGTCAATCACGTAGTGCCAACTTCGACTGCCGTTATAGTCGAAACATACCTCGGGACAATTGTTGAAGGTCAACGTTTAATCCGAGCAGTTCCATATGGTCCACTCGCATTGCTATCAACACAGGCCGAAGCGCCCGTGGAGAAACGATTTAGTGACACAGAGCACGTGATCCATTTCCCAGTGCCACGCACCATGTGAAACGCCCTTTCATCAGCCGCAGCAATAGCCCTCTGCAGGGCCAAGGTAACATGATGCTTTACTTTGCCAGGGTCATAATTGTGCTCACGACACGTAGGCGGGAACGCAGGAACTTGACACGTCGACAAGATGAATAGGCAAGGTCGAAATCAGCAATTGTCCTCCACGTCTATTCCATCAAAATATAATTCTCATGCTGTGCTCCTGGGGGCGGTGATTCCTTGCAAAGCGACGGTTTCTTATCTAATTTGATTGACCCATAAGTGGTCCGGCTTCCCGGGCCTCGTGTTTTGGGGGGAGTTAAATGTGCTCGCGCAGGGTCTCATTTCTCTTTGCACAGACTTGCTGACTCTCACGAGATGGCCACTCCCAGTGCTGCAATCCCTCCTCTGAACAAAATATCCATCATAGGGATATGGATGGAGACTGTGTTATATGGTATGTCCTCTCAAAATTGTCGCCAACAGAGCTGAAAATCTAGCAGGTATCAAGTAAGCTGTTCTTCTTCGGGCGATCCAATCGTATTCAAGGGAGAACAACTTTGCAGCTGCATAGTATATGGACTGTGCATGTTTGTTCTCCTGCGTGGTGGGAAGTCCATCTCCCGTCAATGGTAGGCCTGTTCTTAACGGCTCGGGCGGCACGGTGACCACCATTCTTTGTAGGGTTCTAGTCCTAACGTCCACAATCCTTTTCATGCTCTGTACTGTGCACGTTGCGGCGTCTCTTCGGCAACTACTAGAAGCATTCATTTATGGTCCGCCTAACGTGCCAAACTATTCCACAACATATTGGCTCAATACCGCTGCCCCGCTGAGCGTTCTCAAGTCGGTACTTTACGACACCCTCGTATGTTGACTTGTCATGCAAATGGGCTGACACTGACTGAATTACGTAGGTCTTTATTCAGGATATCGTCCTGGCAAGTCGGCATGCCTACAGTGCCCTTGCTCCTGCTTACTTGATGTCAGATCTGGCGTCTATACATCGTGTTTAACCGCAGTTGGAAAGTGGTGATATTTCCCGTAAGTAAATGTTCCAAAGTACTACTTGGGGCGTACCTTGCTAAGATCTCATAACAGATCATAGTAGAGGCCGCTCACATGGGTACGACACATCTATTGACGTTGCTGACTGATTCACAAACATCCTTCAGCGGCGGCATACGCGGCGACCGTTATATTTACTCTCAATCCGAGTCTTAACCTATACAACTCGATCGTGTCTCGCCTCGGGTTGACCGGGTGGGCGTTGGACATCGCCATCAATGTTTCGGTCACGCTGGCAATCGCTGCCCGTATCTGGTGGATGGGCCACACGGTCGCATCGTTCAACGCCAGCCGTCCGATGGAGAACCGGTATTTGGAGACAGTATACGTCATTGTCGAATCAGGCGGCCTCTTTGCTGGTGCAACGATCATCATGCTAGCACTCTATGTCAATAATAGTCCGGTGACACTGACAGGGCTTGACATTGCCTCTCAGCTTGCGGTGTGTTGGCCACTCTCTGCTTTTTCCCATTTGCGCCTGTCCTCCCCCTTTCCGATATGTACTTTGAATGCTTAACGAACTCTGTCTGACAGGTGTTGACACCGCTTTTGATCGTGGTTAGGGTTGGGCTTGGACTGACGCATGGTCTGCAGAGAGAGTACACGAGCCTCTCTAGGACGCGGATGACAGCTGGGTCGAGGACACTCAAGGGCGGTTCACACGTGCAGATCTCGATTACGCGTGACGTGGAGGACCGCATGGAGTTCAAGACCGCTTCCTCCGTGAAACCACACTCGTTGGACAACATAGAGATGAGTGCGTAACCGACATCCATTCTTCTCTTCTCTCCCCTCCTCCCCCCCTTCCTCACCACTTTGGACGGTCGTGTATTCTATCTAGGCCCGGTTGGGCTGCACGCATGCGATTTTTCATTTTCTCTGTCTTTTAGTCCCTGTTCCCATTGGAGTCTTTATTGTTCTGGAGGCAGGCTTGCCTTACAGTAGTGTACTGCACCAGCTTCTTGTCCTCTGTTGTGCTACTAATGTGTTAATGAGAGCAAAAATATAACCCGGTCCCAGTGGGGATTGCCAACACGGCACGCTATGTAGGTTACTGTAACAAATTTTTTCAAAAGAGGCGAGCAGAAGACAACATGAGCAGATACAAATAGCATCATCGGCCAAATCAAGCACGGGTAACAGAGGAAACAAGAAAAAGATCACGCTATCAAACACAGGCCACGGAATCAGAAAAAAGTGACAGGCAAGTGACAAAGAGAAGGTGACATATGCCAAGTGCTGGGCTTATCTGGCTGTGCGACACTCATTGTTTGCTAAACACCGTGCCAAGCCAGCGTGCTACCTCCTTTGCGCCCTCCGTCTTCTCAGGCTCGTGATAGGGCATCATGACGAAGTCGTGTGACGCGTCGGGATACTCTACGTACTTGATCTTGTTGGTATCGTTGTCGGTCTGCAGTCTGTCGTATAACGTCTTGATTGGGTCCAGTGTTTGCTCCGCACCACCAGCGAGAACAATCGTCGGAGGAAAGTTGATGAAAAGACCCCCAGTATCGATGCGGAGGGACGACGGCGAGATCCACGCGTTGGTGATAGCACTGCCCTCGGGGAGTGAGCCGCACAGAGCCCGAGCCGTGTATCCACTCTCGAGAATCACCTGGACGATGTCGCTGCGTGCGTTACGTGTCATGGACGAGCCTGGCTTGCCATCGTGGGTGCATCCCCAGTCTGCGGTTGGAGAGAGCAAGACGGCGGCGCCGGGTGGAGGGAGGGCAGGGATGGCTTCCTGAACGAGGTAACGGACGAGTGAGAATGCTAGGTGGCCTCCAGCGCTGTCGCCAGACACGATGATGTTGGTGGCCTTGAACCCGAGTGTTTCCACCAAGTATCTGTATCCGGCGAGCGCGTCGATGAGCGGTGCAGGGAAAGGGTTCTCAGCTTGGAATGGAGCAGCGGAAGAGAGGCGATAGTCCAAGCAGAATGCCCGCTCGACTAGTCCAGCACATTCTTGGACGAAATCAGACATAGCCTGTCCTGACGAGCCAGTGGGATTCGCGGATCCCATCTGAAGCACGATGAGAAAGGGGACATTCAGGAATGCACATCGATCGTACTCACAACGTATCCTCCACCTGGGCAAATCGATCAGACATTACTACGTATATGGATTGGATTGGATTTACCATGGAGATGATAGATAACCTTTTCGTCTGGCTGTGCTTTTCCGCCGTGTTCACCGCTGCCGACGTCCCTGCCATACCAATAGCCATAAGTTCGTGTAGACACTGTCTTGTTGAGAGCAGCCATGGACGCAACCTCTCCAGTCAGAAACTGTGACGGGAGAGGGTCTACCCAGACGAAGCCGAGCTTGTTGGCAGACTTGGCACTCTTCTCAGCGTCGTCGCCGACAAAGAGACCGGTGGCATAGACCAAGTCAACGAATACTTGGACCAAAGAGAGGGTGACTGAACGACCGAGCGTCCAACTGGGACGGGGCCTCTGCGATGGGACGAGTGAGACGAGGACCCAATAAGGGAGCTTTACAGACAGAGACAAGAGGGTGTAGACGATGTACACGGTCTTGAGTGGCTGCTGTCGAAACGCAAACATGGTGGCAGGAGTGAAAGGCGGGAGAAGACAGCACGAGGCCTGTATATAGTGTGTGTTGGCATGGGTTCCATGGCCACAAGGAATAATGGTAAATTGGGGTGCATCATGGGTTAGGGAAGCTGATGAAAAAGATGACACAGGATCCGGCGAAGCCTGTCCATCAGCAGCGCCTTGAATTCAGATTTTATGTAAATTTCGTGGGTCTGGCTGCGGCTATCGCTAGTCACTTTGAGTCCATGGCCGCTGATACTACAAAGTGAGAGAAGCATCAGCAACCACAACTTTGGGGGACCCTGGAGATTGGCTCTATCTAGCGTGAGGACTCATCACAACGAGCACGAGGCTGTTCTGGACCAGAGAAGAGGACGCGTCCATGGTCGAATATGAGCGGGCGGCGCCTCCGGGAGCATCATCTCGGGTAGAGTGGGAACTTTGATTCATTCGCACGTATAGACTCGTCGAGACATCCTAGCGTGCAGTTTGAATTTCCCAGCTGGTACTATACGGAATGGTACTTGTAACATGTAGAAAACCGTGCCATGGTAACAAGGACAGGCATTCACTAGGACATGATACATTATGTTGAGTTGAGCAGGATAAATTCCATGTCTTGTTGCGCGATCCGCGGACATGTAAACAACCACCAACGACACCTTGTACGTCTTTCTACAACCACCTTTGTTGTAGACAACAATGAGCACCGAAAACGATTCCCTTCTACGAAGGGAGGAATCAGGTCGACTCGATTATGCGCATAATGACACAGCACCACCCCAACAACCATCCCGACAACTCCGCATCCGTTCTATGGTGTGGGCCGTCTTGGGCGTGGTCTTCGTCGTCGGAGTCATCTTCGTCCTTGTGGACCCCAGCTATCTCAGAAATATTGGTTGGTCTGGGAAGCTGCCAACGGACCCGAACCTTGCCGCCCTCAGGTTGCTCGATTCTGCCCCTATCATTGTGCGTGCTTTCCTTGCTGGCTTGCTCTGTAGTTGACATCTTGCTTAGGATGGTCACATTGGTTGGTCCAAATCCCAATTCTACCCATCATGTTTTCATTGGTGTATGGTCGACGCGGACCTTTAGATTTACCCTTTTTGGTCAGGAAGGGATGGCGGAACAACGTCTCTGATATCCCGCTGGAACTCAGTCTGCCGCTGCATGTCGACATCCCCCGTCTCCGACAAGGAAAAGTAGGCGGATTCTTTTGGTATGCTTTATCTCAACGATCTAGTGTGCGAATTGGGTCGACTTGACTATAGGTCCGTATTCGTGCCATGTCCCGAGGGCTCATCAGAAGGAGCGGACTTTCTCAATGCTACTTGGCGGGTGCGGTATGCTTTCTTGGCGCTTCGTTGATGGTACTTGATTCAACGATACATTCTAGCGATACGCTCGAACAAATTGATGTTGCCAAAGGTCTGATCGACAAGTATCCAAATGTGAGGCTCTTCTCCGTTCATTTATTCGACCAGGACTCACAGTACCTTAGACATTTAGCTATGCGCTCAGTTCAGAGGATATCAGACAGTCCATCTCACAGGGAAAGATAGCCAGTCTGCTTGGTGTCGAGGGGTTTGTTTGTTTGTATTCTCGTCACCAGATTGGCTGAGACCCTTTCTAGAGGACACCAACTAGGAAACTCTATTTCGGTCCTACGACAGTATTATACCCTCGGTGTTCGATATGTGACTCTCACTCACACATGTCACAATGCATTCGCGGATTCCTGTGGATTCTTGACGCAAATCGCCCCACTGCATTATGGTCTGAGGTAAGACATGACCTCTCGTCCACGGCTTGCTGATCACCCGACTCATTGTTATTTAGTACATTCGGGTTCAAGCTTATCGAAGAGATGAACCGAATTGGAATGTTGGTCGACTTGTCACATACTTCGGACCTGACTGCGACGCACGCAATATTGCACTCCAAGGCGCCTGTCATCTGGTCCCATTCCTCCGCGAGGGCCGTGCATAATGTAGCTCGCAACGTGCCCGATGAAATACTTGGCATGATTGGCACAGGAAAGGGACAAAAGGACGGTATTATCATGGTGATACTCCTCGTGTTTGCCTACTTAACTTTCCTGACGTCTTGATAGGTCAACTTTATGCCCGAATTTGTTGCACCCGATGGCAAGGCTAATGTTCAGGTTGTCGCAAATCATGTGGAGCACATTGCAAGGGTTGCTGGCAAGAAACAGTAAGTCGTCATCGTCTCCGTAGCTTATCAAGCGTCAAACTTGGCTTCGTAGTGTTGGCATTGGTTCCGATTTTGATGGAATAACTTCGACTCCAGAAGGACTAGAAGACGTTTCAAAGTACCCCGCACTCGTGAGCTTCTCATTCCATGTGCTTCGGTGTCCATCTCAACCTATGCCAGATTGCTGAACTTTATCACCGGGGCTGGGACAAGTACGAGCTTGCGGGACTGACGGGAGGTAACCTGCTTCGGGTTTTCGCAGAGGTGGAGAATGTCGCACGCAAGCTCCAAAGAGCGGGGACGCCAGCTATTTATGATATTTATGAAAAGAGGGAGGACATGTTCATTGATCGTCTAGAGTTCTGAGCGCATAAGCACGATATGTACCTGTACCAAGACGAAGCCTTTCCTTGGAACTAGTAGTGGCGTACTTGTCCGATCTTGCCTGCGCCACCTCGTCTGTTTCCAAGGTGAGTTTTGCCCAAGGTCTGACGTGTCATGGAAATTCTCAGTTGGGGACGACTCAGCATCTGACGATGGACTATTTGCGCAATCTTGGCTCAGTAGCCGTATCGACGCTCGTCCAAAAGTCGGGAATCAACCTACCCTTTACCCTCGGTCCAAAGGTCGCCTCTTTCGAAACGCTATGGGTTCTATATGACGCTACGAAACGTGTACTGTCCTACACATCGCCTCTCCAATACGAACTGACCTTACCAGTGTCCAGGACGACGGAAGTCCCGTGTCTGTCTTTGAATACGATTTCGTGCATCCACTCAACAAGGCGACGATCCCGCTTGCCAAGAATGCGCTACGGAAGCTACGCACCATCCGGCATCCGGACGTGCTCAAATTCATGGACGTGGTTGAATCGGAGAGCGCGATTCTCATCATGACGGAGCGCGTCCGACCGCTGTCGAATGCGTTGCAGGCGGGGGCGTCCAAAAGCCAGCAAGAGCGACAGGATTGGTTACTTTGGGGCCTACATCGGATATCGGTACGTCGTGCATCAACACTGTGTGCGGTGGTGTCAGAAATATGTGGAATGCTAGGTTGCGCTGGCGTTCATCAACGACTCTGTCGCGTCGACACACGGTAGTGTTCGACCGAATGCAATCTTCATATCACCCTCGGGGGAATGGAAGTTGGGCGGCTTCGAGGTATTGAGCAACCCAAAGGACGACGACCCGGTTCTCTATGTAAGTCTGTGCTGGTCCGGTCGCGCCAAGTGTTGAAGTTGATCTAGACGATGGGCGGTTTGCTACCGGGATCGATGAGTTGTGCGCCACCTGAAGTCAAGAAGAGCGGGTGGTCTATGTTGAAGGAGTAAGTTTACTGTCTTTTTTCTTCCTCGACGACCTTATTGATTGTGCGTGCAGCGGGCCTGTCTCTGCCGCGGACAGTTACGCTCTTGGTCTTCTCTTGCATTCCGTTTTCAATCCTACCCATCCCCCACTAGAGACTGCTGAGCCCCCGCATCCACCTCCTCAGTCTTCGTCTCGTGGCGCTATTCCTCCCTCCCTATTTCCTTCTTTCAAGAAACTACTAAACCCGAATCCGAAAGGCCGCATGACGCCGAAAACATTCCTGGACGCCGGCATGGCAGAGACAGCTGGCGAAGGTTCTGGCTTCTTTTCCAGAAATCGGTTGGTAAAGGTTTGCACTGGCCTCGACAACTTTAGCTTGAACAGCGAGGGGGATAAAGCTACGCTTCTTCGGTAAGTGGGATGCCATGTCGTGTAGGGTGAGGTGTCCGTTAACACACCGACAACCAATGCAGCACGCTCAAGGAGTCCGCCTCGTCGTTCCCTCCCGAGTTTGCCTCTTTCCGGATCTTACCTTCCCTCGTCACTGCGCTCGAGTACGGAGGCGCTTCTGCTGCTGCGATGGTTCCCTTGGTTCTACAGTTTGGAAAGAATGTTTCACAGGATGAGTACGCGAACATCGTCCTCGGGCCACTTATTAGACTCTTTTCAAGTCCCGATCGAGGCACACGGATGGCATTACTCGATAACCTCTCCGAATATGCAGACAGACTCGACAAGAAAGCCGTGGTAGATAAAGTCTGGCCCAATATCGTACGCGAAACCTCATCCTTGGGTGTTTTGGTGTTATGCTGATCGGGGATGGATTAGCAATCTGGCTTTACGGATACGGTTCCCGTCATTCGCGAAGCGACGATACGTGCGATCGTTCTTCTTTCCCCCAAGGTACATTTTACGATTTTACGTTTGTTCGTCCTTTTGAGTAGCGTGTGTGTAGCTCAGTGACCGTATTCTCAACAACGACCTTCTCCGGCATCTCGCACGCCTTCAAAGTGACCCCGAAGCGTCCATAAGAACAAACACATGCATTCTGATTGGACGACTAGGGCCCACTCTGGGTTACAACACCAAACAAAAAGTACTTGTCCCTGCGTTCTCCAAAGCACTCAAGGACCCTTTTTTGCATGCACGGGTGGCAGGGTTGGTGGCGTTTACGGCGACCAATGAATGCTTTAGCATTGAAGATGTGGCCGCCAAGGTCATTCCGAGTGTCGTAGGAACCACGCTTGATAAAGAAAAGTGGGAACTCTAGTTTGTCGCTGTGTGGTGTTAGTCTGACGGTCGTCCAGAATCGTGCGGGATCAGGCTTTCAAAACGATGGAACTCTTCATGAAGCGCTTGGAAACACACGCGGCGGCCATGGTAAACTTCACCTTACTTTCCATCCCATATGCTCATTATCGTTTGCTGTTGTAAGCCCGAAGCTGCTTTAGTTGAGGGTGAAGGGAATATGAATGCAACCCTGCCTATTCCGGGAGGGTTCACACAAGCAAGTCTGGTCAACACCGCTACAGGTGCCGCTGGAGCGCTTGCAGGATGGGCCATGTCTTCTCTGGGGAGAAAGGTAACATCTATGGCATGTTGCCTCTTTTTTTCACTCTCTTAAAACGCGCTTCATAGCTTGCACCAGGCGATTTGCAGAGCACTATCGCAGGAACCTCTGATGGGCACACCTCGACGCCGCTTATCAGTAATGGCTCTGCGTTGGCTGGTACTGGTACAGATGTCCGATCGCCAATGAGCTCCGCGACCAGTTTTGCACAACCCAAAGGTCTCCAACTGGGCGGAAACAAGACGAACGCAAAGGCAGTTGCAGTGCAGCTCGCTGAACAGGTCGCGGCAGAGGAAGGTGGATATGCTACCTGGGGTAACAACGATTTGATGGATGTGAATGCCGACGAGGGCGATTGGAGTATGTCTTTCTCTCTGCAAGAATGTGCTGTGCGTTCATTTATTGTGTGCTCATACTTGTCAAGGTGCGTTTGAGAGTGCGCCTACCGTTACGACGTCCAAGTTTACCTCGGCGGCCGACCTTGGGTTCGGTATATCGCGCCCGAGTTCTCCGAGGGGTAGGTCGATTTGTTCTTTTGCGGCAAGAGACGATGACAAGCTTCCCTCCTCTCCAGCTGTGGATGAGTGGGGCGCCATGGACACACTAGCAACTCTCTCGAATACGGCCACATCGGCCTTGTGGGGCTCACCTCTGTCCGCTCCGCGTGCGCTGACACCGCAACCTCACCACCACCAAACACGAAGAGCGAGCGGTATGCTGCATAGTAAACCCAGTACCGCCGTGTCGCCCGCCTCGAGCTCCAGGCCTACTCCCATATCGTCGCCGCCCCCGCTACCAGCAGATCAAGAGCCGATTCCTTCAAAATCGGGTGCGGGCATGTCCAAGGAAGACAAGGCCACAGAGATGGCAAGGAGAAAAGAGGAGCGGCGTCTGGTGCGTATTTTCTTGCTCTTCTCTGAGTTTGACTGAGGTGGGACGGTTGGGTGTAGCGTATCGAAAGACTGAAGGAACAGAAAAAGAATGCGGGGTCTGGGGTCAGATAGTCGTCCGAGGGGACTCGTAGTTGACGATAGAGATGCTGCAGGGCACCTTGTTGCACGGATCTTAATGTGACTTGCTTGGTGGTATTTTCGCTACTACGTTAGTACGACCACGTATTATGTGGAACTTTTTTTTATTTCGTTGTAATCGTGCGGGTATTACAGTAAGCACATCTTCGACGTTAGGTGTCAATTCCAGTGACTCCACTGTCGGATCGTGGATGTTTCGCCAGCCTCTGCTGGAAGACACATGAAACATATTGTTAATTGAGCGAGGTACTACTATCTGTAGTCACTCAATGCCTGTAGACTCAAGTTCTTTGCCAAGCAACTATACATGATTAGTTGTTTGGCACTTTAAAGTGTAGTAAGACAGAAAATGTGTCATACCTGGGAAGTGATAACATGATTTTTAACTGGGCTATGTTGTGCACGTCCATCGTCAAGACCCCGGATGTGCTCACCTTTGTATAAAGTCTCGACCGTCTACTCAAGCATCCGTGAAAAATCCACTCTCACTTAGCTCTCATGACAAAGAACGATGCGAAGCACGATAACCCGCTTCCCGTGTATGACTCACGACCACCCCCATGGGTGCCCCAAACCCACAAGTCGGCTGATGTTGGCAAGTCTCACGAAAACATCAAAGACGTATACTCGAGCTAATGGGAGAGGAACGGACGGGACTCTCTAGGGTATCACGGTTTCCATCCTCCATACCCTGGGCAAGACGAAGATATGTTGTCCGAAACGAACGTCAAAAGCGGGTTCATACTCGGACCATACGTTCAGGTGTGTACGAGGGAAATATATTACATTTTGGCGTTTCATAAACCGTTGCCCTATCATCGTCGTCAGTCAGAGATATCGGGTGTTACGGAGGCATTGAATTCTCAGTTGAATGTGGAGCAGGACCGTGTATTCGATCATGTTGCGCTCGCGCAGTTGGAAAACATCATGGGTGAGATATTCGCTCGCCGTGTTGAGAACACACCCGCTGTTCCGTGAGTGTGCTGCGCTGTTTGCCTTCACCTGTACGACGTGCCGCCCATGATATTTGATCAGTCCTTGGACGTTCAAGATGCCGTCTCGTGTTACTCTCAACGAAGCAAAACGTCAGGCATGGTTCGCAGATCTTGCAAACGACGATGTCCCATTGCACAAGTTTGGCAAGAGCGTGCCGCACGGGGCCAAGGGGCATGATCTACTCGATCTGTTACAGTCCAAAAATGTCGCGATCCCCCGTGCGGTGTGGTTTTTACGTGTCCTTGGTGCAAACGAAACGGTACGTTTGTAGACGACTTTGGTGGCTCACTATAATTGATCTCTTATTCCAGGTGGGTCTGCGGAACAAGCCAAACTATAACCCCACGCAGTACAGCATCGACTGGACAAACGTCGTGACGAGCTACCTCAAGAAGCAGCTCGCCGAAATTGCACTGCCTAGTGCTCCCCGCCCGGGACTGAATATCAAGCAAACGTTCAAGGGCGTATTGTCGGATCCGGATTCTCGTGATCGATGGGTTTCGCGTTTTACTTATTGGTGGGTGTTCCAAACACGACACGTGTTGATGTGTGTGCTAATCCAAGGCTCGATCGTAGCATACGACTACTTCGACCTTTTTATGCAGATGGTCTTGTTGACAGGCGCACGTTCCTCTCGTGGTTAGTCCAGCAAATGATGACGTGCAATCTTGCGCAAGCTGGTTTCATGGCCCATCTTGCAGACGAGTACTTGGACGACATGCTCGCCAGTCGCCCGCTCACAAAGCCATTCGCTGACGCATGCGCTGCCAAACTTTCAGAGGTCAATTGTCTGAATGTCAATTGTTATGAGCTTCTTCTCATTCCTTTGGAAGATTCGATTATCGGCGCAAGGACAGCTTGCCAGGCTGGATGGTTTGTTAGAGACCCTCTTACAAGTGAGTATCAACGTCCTTTGGTTTTGTCGCGTGCTTAGCTGGACAGCGAATCTGCCTGAGTCTTCCAGATGCTTTTGTCAGCCCAAACACTTGGGCCAGTCACTCGTCATTATTGGTCTCGGTTTTGTCCAACGTCGTCGGAGATCACACGATGCCTGGAGATCAGCGACAACGTGAGGTGCAGCGATTGCTCCTTGAAAACCTCTCAGATATCCAAAGGAGAAACGATGCGATGTTGTTCCGGAATCTTCCTCCCCGTGCTTTGGAGCGTCTCGGCTCGATGGTTATTGATATCCAGGTGCGTCTCCTATACTGACGCTTGGCCTAACTGGCTGTACGTCTATTACAGAAACTCAATTCGATATCCTGTACGACTGATATGTCAAAGATTGGCTTCTTCCCTTCGCATTCGGGTGACCCCTCGACATCCGTTTTCATCGAAAAGCTCGACACGCTCCTCACCTGGGCTGTGACACACCTTCAATTTGGACCTCATCGTCCCTTTGCAGCTGCGACCCTTCTCGGCCAATACTGTGAACGCACGGCACGACGTGAACTCCCCTGTGCGACCTTACACGACTACTTGTTTGATTGGCTCGACACAAGCTGTGTAGCTGCCGACAGTGCTAACCTTGGATCTGTTTCGGCTCTCTTCGGAAAGCTTATCAAGGACGGGTTATTTGATTATGCAGCATATATACAAAGACTCGTTGCGCGCAGTGAACCAGGTCTTTCCTGCTCCGAGGTAGGCTACCAAGAATCCCAATGTGTTCATTATTAAATTGGCTGCAACAGTCAGCGGGTTCAGTTTCGAAACATCGCGAGTTTTTGCGTTGGATGCCACTCCATAGTGTCCTATCGTCGTTGTTGCATCAACGCAAGTTGATTCTGTACGGTGCGCGCGCACGCAAAACGCCCGAAGATGTCTGTGAGAGGGAGATGAGACGAGAGATTCGATCAGTGTTGCCACATGTATTCGGAGGTGGGCATGTTCTCTGCAGACAGTCAGTGGTACATGTTCACATAGAAGACCAATTCAGGAACCTCATCTGAACCATTCACCTCTTTGTCGGCATGGCATGATAAATGTCACACAACCATGCATGCTCCACGTTTCGAGCAAGTAAAGGTGTTCAAGGAATGGCTGCTGCCAAACTATATGAAATTTTCCAGCTCGTAGGTCGCTTCTTCGATGATTTTGCACACTCTTTCTGATTTTTGAAGAGCTGACAAGTTTGACGAGGCAGTCGTTCTTCAGATGTACAGCGCGGCAGTAGAGCTATTGTGTTACACATCTTGTTATGGTTCGCTACTCGAGGTAAAATTGACCAAGCGACCAAATACGTGCCATGAATTGAGTACCCTTCTTTTCAGCTGAGTCTTTCGGTATTATCCCAAACCACATACGCGGGGGTCGTCTCGGCAGTCTGCGAAGTATTTCATCGCTTTGCCACTGTCTGGACTTCGATGAACGTGACGAGTTGTATTACACACGCCCTTTATTCCTCTCATGTAGTCTGGAGGAACCGAGGGATGCAAGTAAGATCACTTCTAGCTCTTCTCGTCGAGATGGATGGAGGTCGCTACCTAGATGAATCTGCAAGGACTCTCGTGACGACAGACATATCTTCATTTGCTCATGTAGGTTTGTATGATCAGACCGGTCAATTAAACTTCTAATCTTCGTCAGGCACTCGCTCCGGAAACGGCTATGGGTGACACGGCCCCCTTGGTCTTACCAGAGATATTACTGCTTGCAGAGGATTCCAAGCCAGATGCCCCTTCGATCCTTGCCAACAGCCTGTGGTACAAGTACCGAACGTCCTCGGACTGGGGGTGGAAGGTTTGGGACAATACTGTTGCCTCATTGCGTCAAGTACCGCTCATGACCGATGACGTTCCCAAACGACACATGATCGCACTACAATATGCGCAG
>JBBPJS010000182.1:0-21419 GCA_038088835.1 Singerocomus rubriflavus
CTTCAGTGGTGGCCCGAGATTTCGCACCATGCACCATCTACCTCTGTGGTTTTGGTTGGTACTAAATTGGATTTGCGCGAGGATCCCGCTACTATCGAAAAGCTTCGTGACCGGTTAGTACTTGGAACGAATCTGTCGTCCACTATTGTTCATCAACAACACATCCACTAGCCGTATGCAGCCCATTCAATACAGTCAGGGTGTTTCCATGGCTCGAGACATAGGGGCAGTCAAATACTTGGAGTGCTCTGCTCTAACACAGAAGGGTTTGAAGACCGTATTTGACGAAGCCATCCGTGCTGTTTGTGAGTGACGCGCAATTTTCCTGTGTACAGTTCTTATGTGTAACATATCAGTGAACCCTCCTCCGAAGAAGGAGAAACGTGGCCGAGGATGTGTAATCGTATGATGAATGAGACATTTGAACCAGAGAGACTGAGGGGACTTTTCGACATCTCCTTCCGTAGATGGATCTTCTCTACATTTCACACCCATTTATGTCCTGCTCACTTTACGACCGGTATGCTATTTTCTTTTCTTTTCTTTTCTTCAGTGAGCGAGAATATACACTTTGTGGTTCTATGGATCGACCAGCATCCCCCATGAAGCCCAAGGTGATTTCAGGTATTATGAAGAAGTATAGGTTGTCGGTGAGGTCCAACCACTTAGAGCACCGATCGAGTGTGTCGTGAAATAAGGAGGCCGACTGTGATCATCCAACTGAGTACACGTAGAGTAGAGCTAGACGGTAATAGTCTGCGAAGCCTCCAAGAAAGAGGTACGAACTGAGGTATACGTATCGCAGTATGCGCGCGTAAATGCCCTTTGGGCGATGCCACGAACAACCTGGACTTACAGTAAACGAGCGAGTACATGTATCGTCATGACGAGTGGATGATGGGCGGTGCAATCTCGTGATGCGACGATTTGGATCGTCGTGACACCGCTAATTGACAACACCATGATCAGAACTATAAAAACGGGTTTGAGGTATTTTCACAGCCATATGTTGGCCTCGAGCAATTCAAAAAAGCCACGATTGGCTTTCCTTGGTCCGCTTGGGACTTATTCTCACCAGGTCATCGCTCTCTTTCAATCACTGCTATGCAACTTGCTAACGATCCGTAGTACAGGCGGCATTTGAGTACTTTGGTGACTCTGTCGAATACCTTGCTCGGCCAACAATTGCAGGTGAGCTGCGTTAATACGTCGACCGAGAGGAAGGTCAATCTTTGTCAGATGTCCAACAAGCATTGTCGGCCGTCGTGCCGTTCGGGATATTCCCTCAAGAAAACAGTACCAATGGCTCAGTTGTTGAGACTTATAACGTATTGCGTACTCCTACAGTCGGTAAAGAGACTTTCGTGAGAGGTACCACTGTCCTTGGCGTGCAACACTCCCTGGTGACCCGACAGGGGGTGAAAATGGAGAGCATCGAGAATGTTCTGAGTCATGAACAAGTACGTCCTTGTGCTGAGGCTATCACTGGAATCGACCTCACGATGGCTTAGGCTCTGGGACAGTGCCGAGGTTGGTTAGCCGAACACCTTCCCCGTGCGTCTCTAGTGCCCACAGAGTCCACTGCGAGTGCGGCCAAAAGGCTGCTCTCAGTCGAAAACGGACTAGACCCGATGAAGTGCGCAGCAATATGCTCATCGGTGGTAGTCACCATATATGAAGGATTAGAGGTCTTGGAACAGAGTATCCAGGATGGAACAGGTCAGTCTATCCCACATGTCGTGGGCATAGCCAATCTCGTCTACAGAGAATTTCACCCGCTTTTATATCCTTTCACACGGCCTAGACATAGCTCTTCCAAAGGGATGCCCTTCACTAACAGACAGCATGGCTCTGTTACGATTTCAGGCTCCACCTGGTGACGCGGTGACCCCGACGTTGAACATTCCGGGAGTGATCAGTTCGCTTGATATGACCATATTGCGAATTGATAGGCGTCCATCGATCCATGGTAGACCGTTCGAAGATGTTTATTTTCTTGAAGTTGGTGTTACCCCCGAACAAAATAGCCCTGGACGATCGTGGACAGAGCACCTACAGCAAGAAGTAGACAAGATAAAACGCATGGGTATTGACGTGTCGGTATTGGGATGTTGGTAGACGTAAAATTCCAATGAGCAAGAATATGTCGAACATGGCTACATGGCCGACATCAAAAATGTACAATTTTTTGCGCGGACGAGGGTAGTGAATGTGTGAAGCAAGTGTTGACGGTCATTTGCACTGCGCACTCGCGTCTTGCGACCATGTCGGGTCCACTCGCTGGGCCGTCCACGCTGAGAGACATCGTTCACCCTCAGTTCCACCAAAACAATTTTCCCGAGGAACTCTACATCAAGACTGACCTCGGTCTAAAGCTTGACAAGGGTCAGTTCATCTGTCCCTCTGAGTGTACTCTTTTTACAATGCTTCCCAGACGATCAGATCTGTCGTCTCTCGCTAACGCAGACAGGATGTCCTCTTGGTCCGCTACACTGTCCCCTGAGACACACCACGCCGTCTTCGCAAAATTTTCAGCCTCCCAAACAGTTACCCACACATCCCCGAGATCGAGAACGCCTGGCCACTGTCTGCAAACACTGGCTCCGTGGTCTGTGCAAGAAAGGGGATGCTTGCGAGTTTCTCCATGAATACAATCTCCGGCGTATGCCCGAATGTTGGTGGTTTGCAAAATACGGGTATTGTTCTGCTGGGGACGAGTGCCTCTATGCTCATCCTAAGGAGCGTCGTGTAGAGTGTCCTGACTACAAGCGTGGGTTCTGTAAACTTGGTGAGCCCAATTCTTCTACGCCATTACTCGGGTTTTCCTTATAGGATAGGCCCTTTTTGTCCTCGAAAGCATGTTCGACGTGTGGCATGCCAGCTATACTTGACGGGCCTCTGTCCATTAGGTCCAGAGTGTCCTCGTGGACAGTGGGTGATGAGTTATTTTCTACTTGAATTGTATTACAACTGCCTTTTTAGCCCAAAGCCTGGCTTACCCCCACCCAGGGCATATGAGCCACCCTCGCCTCCTTCGAACCGTGATCTTGGTCCACCTCCACCCGGTTATGGTCGGTATGCCGACTACGATCGCGGGACTTTGAGTGGGCCCGCTATTGGCCAAGTGAACGCGGCAATTGGTTCAAATGGACCCCGTCGAAATTTGGACGATGTGCTCTGCTTCAAGGTATGTTTTCTACCATCGCCTCGCCCTCATTTCTTATCGCTTCTGCTAGTGTGGTGAGAAGGGACACTATGCCAATCATTGTCGGAATCGGAATGTCCCGGGTAACCGTGGTGGGCTCGATCGCTCTAGGAGGTATGGAAATACAGATGATTGAGTGGATCATACCGTAGTCTTGTAGTTGGTGTTCCACATGACGATGACCTACTGGGTCACGTGCTAATACTCACTTGATAGAGCGGAGTTTAAAATCCATTGACCCCTGACACTAAGCCTGAGTCGTCTTCGTATGGGGTGGCAAAAAACGTTCAATCTTCCAAGGCGATCCAAGGGTTGTCACCTTGTAACAGACGATGTCTTGGCTCAGGTATCTGATGGCATAAAAGACGTCAAGGTAATCGTTATCCATCATCACCTCATCGACGTCGTCGTTTACCATCCGGACATCCCTGTAGGTTGGGATGCTATTCCTCTTCATGTGGGTGAAGATCGCTCGGAGTTACCACCCTTGCAGACCAATTTGCCCATAGTCAACATACTTCCGCGGCGCTGTCTATCAATGAAAATTTTGACGCAGGCAAGTGCTCAGATGTGTATTACATCTTTGGTGGGCCTGATCTGCGTTCAGATGTCCGCAGAGGTGATCTTCCGTACCTTGGCGCAAAGGTTTGGAGAAACCACATACTCTATACTCCCTAGACATGGACATGGCGCTAGACACTATCGTCCCGGAGAATCTGAAATGGAGGCATACAGATGAAGGCCCAGAGTATGTCACCATTGTATCCGTGGATGTATGCCCGTTCTAATGGATATGCAGTGATTCGTAAGCTCGGAAATTCCCTTGTAGTCCTCTTGGTCTTACTCGACAGACAGCGTTTCACACACCAAAGCGACCCTTGTCGGCTCCACGATATCTATGCCAATCACGAATGGCTCTTTGAACCTTGGGACGTGGCAAGGTATGTTTGGACACACCCTATGTCGATGTGCCCCGCTGATAAAGGACATAGGCATATACCTCACCGAGTTCAGGCATGCTGCACACACTAGACGTGTTGTAGCTACTGTTTTGTGAGAAACACCAGTATCCTAGAAATGACCCCTCGTTGACAGACGTAGGTCATAATTGTTTAGTCAGTGTTTCGCAATTCATGTAGGTGGCGCTGTCGGTGTGAGTTGGCGCCAAAACGGGTGTCTGTGTCCGACGAGAGATCAATTGGCTGTCCATGATGGTAGGAAGCTGACAGATAGTAGGCGAGGGTGACGACTGCGAGGACAAGCGTGGACTCGTCATCGTTCAGACCGAATACCATTGAATCCAGTTCATGTTGTCTGTCTGTACGGTGTATTGAAGAATGCGTCCAGCTTTGCCGGTACTCTTTGTAGTCTGGCGCCCACCCAGATTTAGGACTTTCGAGGTCCGTGAGATGCGGTGAATAAATTTAAACAACGGCTCCACTTCAGGCTTTACATGCTTACTTACTCTCGATTCATTTCCAGGTTTCTATAAGCTAGGACGGCCCCGAGCGCCAACCGTACCTTTTGCTCTGCGCGTTCAGCCTGAGACCCGGAGGGAGAATTCGAACACACCGTATATCCGCTTGGCCAGGCCTGGCACGCCATCACATGCCAAAGGCCACTTCTAGCGCTACTATTGCAGGTCGCCCTGCCCTTCGTAGAAACCAGGTCGGTGCCGTCGTCCCACGAGTATTTTCATTACAGAGACCATGTCCCCTCTAGGCCTGTCGCTCTTGTCGCAAACGAAAGCTCGTATGTCATAGTCTTGTCGAATCAACCACCCTCTTAATACTGAGCAATCTGAAAACAGAAATGTGATGCCGCTCGTCCTCACTGTGGCACTTGCATCAAGTTAGTCTTTCCCTTCCTAATGAAGTACGCTCACCTTTTTTTCCAGACAGTGGCAGTCCTTAATCAGTGTTCCTGCACCTCCTGGATACGCGTAAGTGTACTAGTTGTATGAAAGTGTTTGGTACTTAAAAGTGGCCAGACATCCATCTGAACCACAATGCGTTTATGACCCAGTCGATGGATTAGCACTTGCTCCGGACACAGATCCGATCGAAAAAATACGGATGCTTGAAGAGGAAGTCTGTACGCCCATATCAGTTTCATAGAGCCGGCCGTGTCCTTACGCGAATCCAGCGAAACTTAAGATCCAATTGCAAGAGCAGAATAATGTCATATCACTCACACATCACAACCAAGCTTCTTATAGACCGGGCTCAGTTTCATCCTTGTCCAGCTCCAGTGGTCAAACACCCGCCACAGGGAGTAAATCCCTGCTCCACGGCATAAAGAATGTTTCGGCATTGGCGCTTCGTCAAGACAGTCGAAGTCCAGAACCACACGAAGTAACAGATCGGAGTTCTACCGACGCTGTCCTGCAACTCATCTACTCGGGATGGAATCCTGATCTCCCGGAGCCTCATATACTCAATCACTAGTCCGTGGCGATCTTCTTTCCCCTCTCCCCAAAGCGACACTAACGTCGCATCACAGCATAGAAGTATTCTTTAAATGTGATCCTTGCGGTTCACGAATTCTCCATCGACCATCTTTTTTATCTGCAATGCGCCTTCATCCTCGGGACTCTGCTTTCCCACATTCTGCTATTCTCCATGCCATCGTAAAGTCTTTTCTTGTTCCATTCACTTTACTCACGCAGAGTCTAGTGTGCATCAGCCTCTCGCTGGTCATCGCGCAGCGAAGCGGTCCTTCCTGATGGGTCTCGCAAGGATGAGTTTGCTGAATATCACGCAAGCAAAACACGGCAATATATTGATAAAACAATGGCTACGGGAGAGGACATATTTCAAGTTGTCCAAGCCTGCATCCTTCTTTCCTGGTATTTCTATCAAGAAGGCCGATGGGTTGAAATCTGGATCTTTGCTGGCTTCCAAACCCGCGTGGCAGTGCCACTGCGTCTGAATTATCCAGGAACATTTTCTACACATGGCAGCGGTTCCCCCGGCGGATATCTACCACCTCCAAGAGACTTTCGTGATCTCGAAACCCGAAGGCGTACTTGGTGGATGTCCGTAGTTTTTGATAGGATTGTCTCCGTCGGTGGTTGGATTCATGCAATTGACGAACAAGATATCGGTACTGAGCTTCCTTTGAGGGGTGAAGACTTCGACAGCGAAGTACTGACAACTTCTTCTGAATTATCTGCTGCTAATTCAGGAATTAGCAACTCATCCCAAGCAATCCTCAGGACATGGGCACGGAAGACATATTCACAACACATCTTCCTAGATACACCGATTCCTTCTTGCTTCTTATCAAGGCTGTCATGCTTTTTGGACGTGTCACGGATTTCAATGTAAGGGGTAATCTACGTGCCCCGATAGCACCCAGCAAGCACCAAGACCCATTTGCACTACAAGGATTTAGCGAGTTGGATAGCCTTGTCCATCATGACTTCCTCGAGAACCTTCCTCACATATACAGATTCAATAATGGCGTCACAGACATTTCGGGAAGTGCACAATGTGTTGACATTGACTTGTATATGGTCCACATAATACCTCATGCGTAAGCTTTGGTGCTACTGTTCGGTCGACATGACCAAACGACATCGACAGAGCTACGATAACTCTACACAACCCATACATGGATCTTAATGACTTACAACGTATCTCAACCATCCGGTGTATCAAAGCTGCACAAGCAATACTTTCAGCTTATTTCATGCTTTCTGCAACTTCTCTTGACCTTACCCGACTACACCCTTTTGTCACCGTATGCGCTGTTTTCTAGCGTGAACTTCAATGGCTGATGTTCTCAGATCTGTTGGTATCTTTCCGCAGTTGTCCAAGTCCAGGTCTGTAGGCACTTTATAGAAGCTGGTGATCACGCTAGAGAGGCCCAGGTTTGGGGAGAAATCAACGTACTCCGGTATGCTAACCATTCGATGTGTTACTTATGCTACCTGACACCCGAACAGTGAGGCTATGCTGAACTACGGGGCGAGGTCCCCTGTCGGGAGTAAGTCTTCATCAAAAAAACTGGTCTTTTCTCTTATAGATCCCACTCAGTCCGGCAAGAGAAGCTGCTTCAGGGTCTCATGAAAGAGATTGTAAGGCTCACAACTCGGAAGAAGCCTCTAGAAGTTGGACTGCCCCTTTATCCTTTCTCCCATACTACCTTATTTGCTTCACCAACTTTTCCTCTCAACGATACGCCTAGAGCGCCTCTGCCTAATCCAAGTTCATCGAGCCAACCTGATGGACCAACTCATAATAGTGCATTCGAGATGCACCCAGGATCAGCTGCATTTTCTTCTATTCCACTACATTCATACCATGTTGGGTCATCCACTGAACGAAATGCACAGTGGAGCAGGACAGAATAGTGCAGCATGGAGTTGCCCAGGGTAACTTACTATGCAACCTTTGGGACTCACTGGTCTTTATCATACTACATGTAGGAAAGGCAGTATGAGGTGCTCTTTCATCCTCGTTTGGCATGCAGATGACTGACTGCATAACGCATTGTCTAACCGTAGTACTGTAATAATAATTTATTCACGGTCACTATCGGACTGACTTCTGCGTCTCTCGGCCTCTAACAGAGCATCAAACTCGGCTTGTGCGGCTGCACGGTCGTCCGCTTTGGAAATAGAGGAACTCTCGCTGTGGGATGTGCCGGAACTAGGGAGTCTGCTGCGTTCGTGTCGTTGTCGAATAGTATCCCAGGACGACGGGCCAGTACTGTGTGAGTTGGCAGTTCTAACCTCGTCCCACCTGGTCTTCAGTTGGGTTGGATTTGACAAGGACGCTTCATTAAGCTGAGCACTCAGTTGACCGTGACAATAGTAACAATGAGCTCACTGATGTTGTCCTGCCCCTGGTTCCACTCTTCAGGTACTATGCTCTCATCTTGTGTATGACTCGTGTGATCAACATTAGATTTTATTCCTGGCCTTCTTGCGAGCATCTCCTTGAATGCGAAGCCTATATGCCCACTTCCGCCAAGTCTTTCATCGACGCGATTTAGTGCTACAATGAAGCCTTCTGGATTCTCCAAAGAATTCGCGAACCGATGGTGGACCAAGAGTTGTCTGAAGGTGCCATACGACGATCCCACTAGGAAGGCTGCGACGGATGCGACACGGAGTCCCCAGATATTCCACTTTGGTCGGGAGAGGTAAGAACCATAACCGTACACCGCAGCCGACGTTCCCGCACCGTACACGACCTGGGTTGAAAAGTGTAGTCAACGATGAATTTGGACAGTACCAGTTAGGCCTACACGCCAGTTCATACCGGGGCCAGGCAAAAACCTGGTTGCTAACTCGTAGTCGTGGGGGGATATGACGCGTTCTTCCAGTTCAGGCCGCAAAAGTTCTGCAGTCCGTTGGCGAGTAGTAAATGTTTTGTGGAGCCATGCAATAGTGGTCAGGTAGGACACGGGCGGGTAGGACATGGGCGGGTACTTGACAGCATGAGATAGAGTAGTGCGACGCGCGGGCCAGAAATCTCTTCACTACCATATCCTACTTTCAGACTCAACTCTGATCTGCGATGCAATGAGCACGACGATGGCCACAGGTTACTCGAATGAGGCCCCACCGCTACCACCGAAGCAAGACAGCCTGGAGAATAAGGACACGGTTACTGCTCAACCAACCGTGGCATCCTTAGGTATGCTAGCAAAAGCGCTGTGCTCAGCGATCATCCTAGATCTGACTTCAAATGTTAGGTCCCGACGTTCCCCTCCCCCCGGTGCCCTCCACAGTGGATAGGACTCGAAAATATAGTCCATTGGCCGACCTTATAGAGAGCGAGAAAGCATATGTCGAACTTCTAACTGGGATAATTCGAGTGCGTCTCACCTCGCCTCATTCTATATCCTACCTCATTGTTCCTAATACAGAAAGTGGCCGCCGCCTGGTCACGATCAAAACTTCCACCGCCAGAACTCGACAGTGTGTTTCGAAGTGTGGAGGGAATATACAAAACAAATCGCACGCTCTTGGCAGTGAGACCTCATTCCACCCGGCCTCATACTGTCACTTCTAATTCCTCGCAGAAGCTCAAAGAGATTGGCGAAAATCCATCCTCCCCTAAGGCTCTTGGTGACCTATTGATGCGCTGGGTACGCACCCACTCGTTTCTGAAAGCCTGTTCTCATATAGTAGAAGATTGATGAGTTAGAGCAACCTTATACGACGTATGCCGATACGTTTTGTGTTGGCTTTGATAATTGGGAACCCGTCAAATCAAATCCGAAGCTTTCCGCGGTCTTGCAGGCCTTTTCGGTATCTGATCCTCCACCGTCTACTTTACCACAACCCACATGCTTGCTGAATCCCTCTATATGGACCCTTGACGCACTCTTTTTACTGCCAAAGGGACGCCTGCAGTACTACAGGAAGCTGTACAGCAAGTTGCTGAAGAGCACTACTCCCGGAAGGAGCGATCACCGCTTGCTAACAAAAGCCTTGGGGAAGTTGGATGGTTTGCTAGCAACCCTTGATGAGAGAGTCAACACCATGGTTGGCTCCCGTGAGCCATCGCAAACACCACCCTTTCCTCACTCAGACAGTGAGGCAGGTCCAACTACCGTGTTACCTGTGGAACCAGCCACGAACGTATCGATGGAAAGTAGCACTCTGCTCCACGGACAGTTTGGCACAGATTCTGCAAGTATTGTAACACCCATGCGGGGTGATTCCTCTTCCAGAGAGTATGTCTATCACTCAAGTCATTTACTAGACTTTTCACATATATCCTCAGTGAACGTCATTCGCAGGAGACAGCACTAACCTCGATCAGTCAGGAATCCTCCCGAACAACAAGATTGTCCATCATTGACCTAGAGAGGCGCTTAGCTACTGAAAGCACACTTGACATATTTACAATGCAACCAAAGGTTTGAGGGGTGTAGCATTACATACGCTGTTGACTTAACCCTAACTGCAGCAAATTCGACTGCAAATAGCTCCACCAACGCTTCCCTACGTTCGCGAATTACGTTTATCAGCAAAGGTAGTCGTGCGATTTACTCCCAAGGCGACAGGAGTAGAAGTTATCCATCGTCACGGGCACGTTTATATTTTGTCGGACTTGTTTCTTCTTTGCGAAGAAATGACTCGAGGTGCCAGAGGTGATAATGGACAAGATATGTATCTGTGTTATCCTCCGCTTTCCGGTAAAGTTCTTAGTGTTGGTGAGGTACCTGGTAAAGGTTGGTTAGGTTACTCTTATAAGTGGATGTTCCTGATTATATTCATAGAGAACTCCCTGCACGTATCTATCATGCGTAAAGAGACATTGACTTTGGAAGCCGATTCCCAACTCAAACGAGATCGAATTCTCGACGAATTTCAAGAGTGTATATCATTTGCAAAGACGAGTAAGGGTTTCAGCACATTTTGGAGGCCAGCTTTTCTCACCCATCAACCTAGTCTCGAGAGCTGCGCAAGAACCTCTGCCACCCCTACCTCCTATTGATATACCTCCTCAGTCACTCGTCACGCCTCTCAAAACGTCTGGTAGTCCTGCGAGAGAAAGACCCGATCGAGCCGTCAATCCTCGCTTACTTCTGCAATCTCAGGAAGGTGACGTTCAGTCCAAGTGGATCGGTGATACCCTTTCTATAACGGATAGGACTCTGATGACTTCTGAACCTTCCAAAAAGAACACTCTACCAGCGATGTCTCCCTCGCAAACTCGCCCTGAGCAACAAAACATAGTTCTTACCCAACTTGAGACGATCCAGTCAGGCGACGTAGTTGTTAGCTCTCCGAGCAGTCCTACTTCACCAGGGAATGAACAGCGGGTACCTATATTGAACAATCTGAGTCCAGTTTACTCGCCACGTGGATCTTCCGCAGGGTACACTACTAACAGCCCACCTTCCTCTTTTGTGCCGGGACAAATCATTCCTCCCGTACGGAGCGCGAGTATTCAATCGCAGTCACTACCTGCTGCGATGCCCCTCCCGGACCTCCCTGGGAGTCTAGGTGGAACGTGTTCGCCATCGACTGTACAGAACTCCATCCCGCAAAGTTCAGCTCTAAGATACCACGCTTCTGTACATTCGCTTCGTCAGCAACCACTGCAGCATCAGCCTTCTTTACATTCTCTTCCCCATAGACCGAATCATCAGAATATTGTCCTTACTCCTCATCCGCAATCGAGTCCACACTCTCCAGATGGACAGCCGTCCCCCCCACACCCATATAGTCCTCCAATGATGTCCCACCCAGTTGAACAGGCACCCTACAAACTTCAGAAGTCCCTGTCGTCGCGGTCACTTCATACACAATACCAGTATAACCATGACCCATTGCCCCCATTACCAGATGGTTTGCCAATGTCACAACGGTTATACAGTGAACGCAACAACTCGATGGGACCCTTGAATACACCAGTGTCAAGACCACTTCTCCCGTCGGTGCAAATGGGATCGAGAACTAATTCAGTTGCGGAATCCTCAATTCTAGATCCTAGCCCTCCTACGTCTCCAACCGAAGAACGAAAACCACAAGGCCCTGTACGGTCTGTGATCACGGCACAAATGAAGTGCAAGATATTCCATCAGCAACAGCATGCACAGTGGAAGTCATTGGGCTCGGCAAATTTAACACTCTACCGTCAGGAGCCCACCAATGTCAAGCAGCTTGTTGTGGAGGCGAATAGTAAAGAAAAATCGATTCTCATATCGACAATCGTCTTGACGGATGGAGTTGAAAGGGTGGGCAAAACCGGCGTAGCGATTGAGCTGAGTGATGCCAGGGGCGCACGGTCAGGTGTCATTTACATGATTCAGCTGCGAAACGAAGGGTCTGCGAGTGAGCTTTTCAGGACTTTACTCGCAGGTTCTGACCGGACTACGTAAATAAATCGTGACGAGCTCAGTTCAAGCAGTGTATTGTTCTTGTTTGATCGGGGTCACTATGCATCCTTGGACAATGGATTTTTTGCCCTATTCCTTAAAATTCGTGCCTTTGATGGAGATAAGTCATAATATGATTCTGTGTACTCCAGATACCCTAATAAATTGTTAATCTCCCAACATCACAACGATACAGCAGGTAACGTTGTCAGCTGAGCGCATAATGAAAAGTGATCACTACCACATATTCCAATCTGAGGCAAGCCCCGCACAACATCTTCTGTGCGATGAGGCTGAAGGTAACCCGTCACACACGTTTTGCTTCCCGGCGCATCCAGGATGAAGATGTAATCTAGTGCTTCGTTAGCTGTCGATAACCCGAAGTCTCGCCAGGAAATCACCTAGGGTCGTCTTCCAGTGTTGGGTAAAGCTAGTCCACATTGGCTCACAAGCGCCAGTTGTTTCGGTTGGCAAGAGTTTCCTAGCACCGTATGTCGCGACATCACTTCCCTCGAGTAGTGATGACCGTTGTGCTTCATCATATGCACTCCGCAAACGGTGCTCAAAAAGAGTAGATAGCTCGGCGTCTGATAACAAACCGTCGGAGGACTTGGCATTCCTCGAGTTTCGAGTGACCTTGTCAGGGTCAATTTCTTCCTCTCCGTTCCCTTCATCCACTTTCGTGATGGACACGGGAATAGTTGAGTCAATGGAGACATGCATAACACGCGAGGCTTGGAGTTGTTCTTGTTGTTTGGAAGAGAGTGGCTCACCAGCCAGCAGGGAGTACGCGGGATCATCTGGTGGGAAATTGAAGTCTGCTCGACGTTAGATTAGACTGGGCTGCGGGTTTCCGGAGGTTCTTACCTCCTGCTATGACACAGGGCCAATTATGGAGCTGCCAGAGCTCTCGGAGTGCGGTTATCTCACGAACCAAGAGACCCGCTTGTCTATGGTTAATTCTGGACTTGAACGCACAGAAAATAGGGACTCAAGTGACTCGCCTCGCTCTTTCGTAGGTATACCTAACGGTGAGTTCACATCAGCGGCAGAACTATTGAAGGTGGTAGTTCACGAACGCGGGATGCCAAAACAAGTGTGTGGTTGCGATAATGTAGTTCTAGACCTCTGTTTCTGGGCCCATACTCTGAAGCGCCACAATTCCTGCGATGTTCTTGGTTTGATGGCTCAACCCAGTACGTGCTTGTGTACTTAGTTCAGGGTTGCTGTGCACCTCCAATTTGTCATACTCTATCGTGGCTTCATGCACGCTCCGGAATATGGCACCCTTGTACGCAATGAGACATCCATGGGGTTTGCCTGAACCACTCGCATATGAGTAGGCGTACCCAGCGAGATCGAGCACAGGAAGGAGTTTGTCTAGCCTGTCGACTTCCTGGAACTCATTGGATCGTGTCTGAGAAACATTCTGAACTTGACAGACCTGCATACATAGGATATCGGCGTTGTGGGAGAGTATCTCAGCGTGAAGCATCGGTATCCTCTCATTTGCTTTGCGAGCCCTGCCACTGGTTGGGAAGAGCTCGGAGCCTGTGTTCTATTGAGACTTGGTCGTAAAGATGCACAATGACCGGACGCACGAACGAGACACTGGGCAAGCAACTACAAGGAAATACTTTGAGCAAGTCGCAGATGGATGCACAGGGACGCAAAGACAGACATTCCACGTCATGACCTTGACCGTCCGGGTGGGGAGGTGGTCCGGTGGTTTGAGGGATATCCATGGTCTCGAGAGGAAGAGAGAGACAGCCTGGTCACTAATTTTGGGCTGATTCTCGTTCCAAAGTCTCTTTTGCAGACGTTTGAGACGTTTTTCTTTTGCCTGGGCTAGTTGTTCTGGCGTTGGCTCATAAACCATGTCCAAGACAGCTCGATGATGTAATCGCAAGTCAGACAACTTTGGCGGCCGCCACGAGCGCTAGACTAGTACATGTTCAGGCTCTTCCGCCTACTGACGACGCCTGCCCTTCGTCGTACCGCTAGCTCGTTCCAATTTCTACTCAACGCCAACCGTTATAATTGCCCAAGCATTCACTCTCCCACTCCGTCAAGGTCTCTAACCTCCATGACTTCGTTTCAAGGTCGTTCCGCGATCTCAGATGGTGTCTTGACATCATCTTTTGGCAACTTTGACCTTGTCCAGCGTATCCAGTTAGATTATACTGATGTGACCGTCTCAAAATGGCGGAGCCGTGTCAGTGGCTTGACCCTTGTTCATCTGGACTATGAGGGTGTGTGACTCACTCCCAATCTTCTACACATCTGAAATTGCCCTTCAGCTCCACTCATCAATGGATATTTCGTTGTTGCAACCGAGAGTATGCTCCTTCGTTCCTGCCGCAGTTTATACCCTTCTCATTTTCTCAGTCTTTGACGACAGCGGTTGTCCTCATACCCTAGAACAGTGAGTCGTTTAATATACTTTTCGCATCCCTGCTTTTGAGCCCGATTCGCTAGTCTTGTCTTCATGGGCTCGGAAAAGTACCCGTATAAGGGCATCATAGACCATCTCGCTAATCGTGGATTCTCCGATGGTACAAATGCTTGGACGGACAATGACCACACAGGCAAGCAAAGTTGCCTTTCCTTCCCGTCATCCCTTTACCTCTACTTCCACACAGCCTATACCGCCTCAACAGCTGGAGAACAGGGATTCCTGCAACTCTTACCAGTTTACCTCGATCATATACTGTATCCGACAATGTCTCAAGCTGCTTTTGTAACGGAGGTAGAATCAGGTTGTTTCAACGTAGGAAAAACTTATTTCGCTGGCCTTGTAGGTTCACCACATCAATGCGAAAGGTGAAGATGCTGGAGTAGTGTATAGTGAAATGCAGGGACGCGAGAACACATCTGGCGATCTAATGGCTCTTCAGTCAGTGTTGACTTGTTGTCGACGGTTTTATTTACGCCTATGTCTCCTTTAGGTCCCAACGAACCTTGTATCCTGTGGGAAGTGCTTACCGTAGTGAAACTGGTGGCCTAATGGAAGCCCTGCGTGTTCTCACCGTAGAGCAAAGTAAATTCTCCGTTAATCCATCCACATTGACTTATACCCACTCCACAGTTCAGCGGTATCACAGTACTTATTACGTCCCTCATAATCTGTCGTTGATAGTAACTGGAAAACTCTCAAGTGGAACCGAATCTCTCCTCTCTGTTCTTCAAGAGAAAGTAGAGCCTAGTATCATTGCACATGGCCAAAATCATGGGCCGCGTCCAAAAGGGTGGAAACGACCATTTGTAGAGACAACCAGTGCCAAGCGCGAGCGCATTAAGAAAGTCATCAAGGAAGCTGTTGAGTTCCCAGAGAAAGACGAGAGTCAAGGTGAACTGGTTATCACGTATAATGGTCCACCTCCAACAGCGTTCTTGGAACGAAAGGTCTGCTTTTCAATACGATTTTGTGTGCGACTTACCCAGATGCGTTTTTAGGCTTTGGATATATTGTCTATCTACCTTACATCATCACCAGTGGCTCCTCTGAACAAAGAATATGTTGAAGTAGAGTCTCCCCTTTGGTAAGGTACCATCATTACATCTTTTAACCGTACTCATACCCTTGAAGCTCTTACATCTACTTTAGTGAAGATTCTCGCGCTACAATGGTAGATCTGCCTATTTACATTGGTTCCGTACCCACGGAATACTTGGACACTTTTGATGCAAAGCTCTCTGCGAGTTTCCGTCGCATTGCTACGGAAGGCATTGATATGTCCCGGATGTCGATGATCATTAGTCGGGATGAACGACAAGTGGGTATCTTGCATTTCACAAGTTTATTGCATTACTGATTTGAACGCTTTAGCTGCGGAGCAAACTTGAATCCGCCAAAGGAGATACCTTTTCTGGCGCAATAATAACAGATTTCTTGTACGGCGCAACAGATGGTTCGGATATGCGTGGGGCTCTGGACGAGATCAAGTATTACGATGTCCTCAGGACTTGGAACAGCTCGCAGTGGACTGAACTTTTGAAGAGGTGAGCCGTATTCGTCCCACTTTGTGTGATGCTCAGTGATATCACAAGGTACTTTATTGACCAACCCTACGTCGTCGTCGTCGGAAAACCCTCGGCAAGTCTCGCAGAGAAACTTGAAGTAATTGAAAAGACTCGCTTGGCCGCGCAAGTCGAAAAGCTTGGACCAGATGGTCTTGTGAAGGCGGGACAGGAACTTGAGGCTGCGAAAGCCGAACATGAATTACCCATTCCCAAAAAGATCCTAACTTCATTCCCTGTTCCGAATGTGAAGAGCATATCGTGGATTCCCGTTCAGAGCACGCAAGAATTGGGAAATGGTCGAAAAGTTATCTTTGGCTCCTCGTCGCGATCGGATCTTGAAAAACATATCGAGAGCGACGGCAAGCCATTGTCAATGTTTGTACAATACGATCATGTTAAAGTGAGTTTCTCAGTCTGAAATGATTTCAGGACTGACAGATCTGTAGTCGGATTTTGTGGGAATTCATGCATTCTTCTCGCTTGCAAATGTGCCAGACGAACTTCGCCCGTGTGTGATTCCACTTTTGCTACACCAAATCTTTCACTGAGATTCCCGCAGATACCTCTCTACTTATGCCGCAGCATTCTTCTCTTTACCCGTAAAGCTGGAAAACGGCGCAGTATTGGGTCATGAGGAGGTTGTTAACCAGCTCGATGACTTGACCGTCTCGTATGAAGCAGGTCTCGGACTGTCAGATCAATTCACCGAATTTGCACGCATAAGTTTCAAGGTCGAGGTAGTGCACTACGAGTCTGTCGTTACTTGGCTCCGCGACCTTGTTTGGGGTGCTGTGTTCGATAAAGAAAGGTGAGCAGATGTTCTAAAAATTTGTTCTGGATCGCTTAATTTGTTGGACAGGCTCCTTGTTTCTGCTGCTAAAATTGCCCAGTCCCTTCCTGAGCTCAAGCGTGATGGAAACAATGTTTTGTCATCTGTGTGGGCTGAAACACTATTTGACAAGAGTTCTACTTCACTCGCTGGGACGATCTTGTCCCAAGCGGAATTCGTGCCGAAGCTCATCAAAGACCTTCAAGAATCTCCAGAACAGGTGATCGCTGCCTTCGAAAAACTGCGAGAGTATCGTGTGTACCATCTTTTTGGCATGTTGGGAGGGGGTTCTCACCGAACTTCAATATTTGTAGTGACTGATCCATCGGGGATCCGGATATCCGTAACTGGCAATGTATTGGGCCTTGAAAAGCCTCGTAGTACTTGGAGTGAGAAGCTCAGTCACCTTGGCGTAAGCACGAACTTCTCCTGCGTTGCTACCTTTTTCCACTTTCAGTAGGAGTCAACTTTGGCACCCGTAAAATTGGCTTGCGAGACGCTTAACGAATTGGGTAGGAAACCTATTAGGAAGGTAAGACAAATAGGTTTTCACTGTGCATCCGTTTACACTCCTTTAGGCGGTTGTTGTTAGCTTATCCACTATCGAAAGCTCCTTCGTCAATCATACCACAAAGGGGATTCAAGGCTTTGATCATCCGGAATTTCCGGCGCTAAGGGTCGCACTTGAAGTTCTAAATGCGACAGAGAGCTTTTTATGGGTATCGTCAGCCTTGTTTCAATGATGCAAAGCTGTACTGATTCTATCTCAACAGAGGTCGGTCCGCGGTGCTGGTCTCGCCTACGGTGCATACATGACTGCCGATAGAGAAGCTGGACTAATTACCTTCTCCTTGTACCGAGCAAGCTCCTTTACTATCTAGATACTCCCTTTTTCTGACCCTCATACAGAGTTCCAACAGCATGGAGGCCTTTACACAGGTGAACAACGTTGTTTCTGGACTAGTTGACGGCTCCGTAGGTCTCCATTTTGACTCAGTTAATTCAACTGGGTAATCCTTTCAGATTGAGCTCGAAGAAACGACTCTAGACGCTGCCAAGAGCAGTATTGTCTACGCCGTTGCGAAAGATGTTGCCACGGCAGGCAGAGCAGTATGTAACTTGGGTATTCAAGCCATTCGATTTTTCAGATCCTTGTAGGCAATCACCTCATTCACCAACCAAGCGCTCAAGGGTCTAAGTCAAGACCACAACCTCCAACTTCTGGAACAATATCAAGCTGTCACCAAGGATGATGTCTTAGCATCTCTCAAGAAGTACATTTTGCCTATTTTCAGCCCGTCTACTTCAACCGTTGTTGTCGTCACTGCGCCATCTAAAGTCGACCAGATTGCAGAAGGGTTAACAGGTTATGGGTTTGATGTAGAGAAACGGTCCATGGAGGTCGAAGGAGACGGAGATGGGTCATTTGAGAGCGTCTCTGAGGATGGTTCAGAGAATAGTCGATCACAGTAAAGTAACCCTATTGGAAACTAGCTGAGACAATGTACTATTATCCCTTCTCTTCCTGATGTACCAGTCTGGCTTGGATCTAGGGTTCAGGAGTCCTGGTGGGGAGGCTGAGCAGAACACGGAACCTCGCTATCTCCAAGGACCTCGATCATCTGCTCTTCTGCTCCGCCAGGCCATAATTCAACATCACGCAGAAAGTCATTTTCAACAAGAAAATGTATGGCTTGCGACAGGTTAGAAGTTGTGACCCGAATTTCCGGCAGGAGCAGCTTAACAAGTCAGATTAGAGTGGTTACCGCAGGTAACAAACTCCCAGTACATTACGAAGTAGGGTTGACCGCGACGCGAATGGATTTCGCGGTGGTTTCTTTGGCTGAGAAATCCTTTTAGGGGATGGTTGAGGGCGAACACGCGTCACTTGCACTTCAATACTAGGGCCAACACCCACTTTCGACATGCAGAGAGGTGCGGTGGGAGGTTTGGACGACACAACTTCGGGTGCTTCGTCGTCATCCACGATTGAGCCAGAGTTTGGATTTGCTTCCTGGTTGCATTTTGTTTTTGCATCGATTGATCGACCTATTGAATCATTCACATTTTCTGTTTGGGGTCTTCCATGTCGTACTGGACCTTCCCGTCGACAGCCTCTGCCTGGCTGAAGCCCCTGTCTTTTAAATCGCTCATCGCCACTCTCCGCAAGTGTCGTGTTTTGCCTGAATTTTTTTCTCGCGCCAGCACCCATATCTTCTGGTGTTAGTTGCCCTCTTGCGACTGCTTCCTCTAGTTTCCGTTTCTTATCTTGAATCTTTTCGTCAGTTGGGAACCGCCGCTTTCGCTCTGCTATCCAAGCACCGATAGCTTCTGGTGTATCTAGCACCAACAACGTCCCCTGAATCGCGATAGGTTTACTAGGTCTCCATCAGTCAAAGGTCAGAGTGATATGACATGTAAATCCACCCTCTTAAACTCGGGTCAGCATCCCACTCGTCTTTCCTCTCCCACCCAGACGGAAATGTAAGATGTCGGTCCATCATATGGATCTCGACGGACTTGCGGGAGCCGGTAAACGGGCAACCCTGGCGAGTGCATCGACAATTTCCAGGCTGGTACCAGTTCCCGTAGGTAAGATGATTGAGGATCGGCTTCATGGTCGTTTGCGAGTGTGTCTGCACGGCAGCCGACCGGGTCTGGAGAGATGAGGTGGGTGCGGATGGAATTGTCCTGGTCGTCCGATTCGTGGTGCTCGGGATATAGGTCGACGAAAGCGTGTACCCGTCTGCGGTTGTGCGGTGTGAGCAGGCTTGTACGTATGCCTGATAGTAATGGGGCGATATATGACTCGGTGCACCATGTTGTGTGTATGGGTTAGCCAACGCCAAAGTCAGCGCGGTGGTGTCGAACAAAGGAGCTGTATACGAGGAAGTCTTGTGTGAGGCTGGATGTTCGCCGCTCATCACAACGTCGGACGTCGTTCCATTCAATACGAGCTAACAGAAAAATACGTGCACGTGATCTCTAAATACTAAGATACGCAAACACCCTATCAACGACGAGCAGAGCAGGTCATGCACGCATGTTGTATATCATCGGTGGAGCTAAAACACAATGCATTGTAATATGTCAGGCATGTCGCAATATGTATCTTGGTCAGAGCTATCGTCGGGAAGAGACGATGAAGCAAATCGGGAGTCAAGAAGAAGTGAAGAGGGGTTTTGTGGTTATTTTCGGCACTAAGGGATGGGGAAATGCACGGGGTTAAGACAAATAACGAATACGGCTCTTGCGAGCGTGCGCAGCGACGAAGCGGAGCACGCGTTTCAAGAAGCAACGTGTGGAGAGCGGAGAGGACAAGAAGGCTGGGAGGATAAGGCATATAGGTCGAGCTGAGGCGTCGGGTCAATCGTGCATGGCGACTGGGCAGAGGGTCTAGAGAAACAGACGTCTCGAATTACTCTTGAGAATCCTGCTGTTGCTGTTCTCTGCCAATTCTCCTCTCCTTCTCGCTCTCTAGCTGATTATAGAGTAAGAACAACGCCTTTTCGTTGGCCGCTGGGGTTCCGATGATAGTGAACATTCGTTCGCCAGAATTATCGTGTGGAGCCTTTGCGATAGATATCTTGGATCCAGAGAGCCGTCGGATCTCAGTAATTTTACTTCCGTTACGGCCAATGATGCAGCCGACCATGTCAGCAGGAATTAGGATGTTTTGCGTACGGAGATTGGCCGGTGGTTGTGTCGCCGATGGTGAGTGTGGTGAGGGTGGAGACGATCCACGGCGAGTAACATCACCGGCAGATCTGCGCGTGCTTAAGCCTCCAGCATAGCCATTAGCTGATCGTCTTGAGCCAATGCGTTCTTCACCAACACCCGGGTGGAAAGGAACAGTCCCAGCACCCCTTTCCCAGTCCTCCAACAGACACTTTCCAATTTCTTCAATTGCACGACCAATAGCCTCTGGGGAACCCTGGACTTCTACGATGCGTTCTGTTGACTGTGGGAGCATCTCTTTTGAGGCGACCATGCGAGCTCCAGAAACATCTTGGATGGCCTTGATTTTGAGGCCGTTGCGGCCGATTATCGTGCCCATCAGGTTATGGGAGATGAGGAGGCGGATAGAAGTGTGTGGAGCTGATGAAGAGAGAGTGATGGGAGACGGGCTTGATGAGACGAGTTGGGTGATGATGAGGTTGTATGCCTACAAGCGTAGACAAGTTGAACGAAGCTAAGACGGAGCTAGCAAGATGAAGGGATGGCGCACATACCTTTGCAATTGCATCAACGGACCCGCCGACTGTGAGGACACGTTCGTGGACGCCAGGTATGACCTTGCTGACGCCAGCCCTCACTCCAGTCTGCTCCCTCAGATCTGCGACATTTTTCCCACCCTTTCCGATGATTACGCCAGCCTCCTTCGTAGTTACGAGGGCGCGAAGGGTAAGGACGTCATGAGCAGAGGCCGGCGATGGGGAGCGGGATGCTGCGGGAGATGCTTTGTTGGGTAAGCAAGCGGAAGGCCCCTAGGAAAAGAAAGGGCCCACCTGTGTT
>JBBPJS010000183.1:0-21401 GCA_038088835.1 Singerocomus rubriflavus
CCTCTCCTCTTCCTCCTTTTCGTCCGCATCGAATGCCTCGTCTTCAACCTCGTCCTCGGTTTCTGTCCGTTGACGGCTAACCGATTCCATGTTGGCATGCTCTCCGGTCAATCGTTGCGGCGATCTACGGGCACAAGAGATGGTCGATGAACAGAACGTCAACCGCGCATCGTGATGCACACGCGTTGAGACGAGCAGCCTAGATGGTGCGCGACACAAACGAGAAATCATTTCAGTCGAGGAAGACCACGCAAAATTCAAGTCGTTTCGGGAATAGATCACGTGGTATTTAGGGCAGGGCTCTAGGAGTCTCTTGGGGAAGAAATGGCAAGTAGGCAAAGCCGTCAATAGGGTCACTGTGATGGTGCATGATTGGGTTGACGATGCGAATAGACCGTTTCCTGCATCCAAGCCCTTCCTCTCATCTATACTTTTCTGTTACTCGGCTCTTGCACCCGTGAAGAGCCTCTCTTTTCCGTTGAGCACTCCATTCAATGTTGCTCACGAGTTCTTCTTGAACAAAATACTACTAGACCACCACCTAAAACAGTATCCCCCATCGGAATCGTACCAAAAAGGGTTCTGGAAGTGGGCACTTGCTCAGCTTGAAAACCTGATCCGAAGCGACGAAGTAATGTGTTGATCAACTTGTACTCCGGTCGTCTCATTCCGTTTTTAGGATGATGAGATCGACGAGCGCATATATACGCATTATTTGTCGTTGAGAACCGGTACGCGGTATGCATGATCTCTGATGGTAGATCATGACTGATTGTTGAGGTGTTTGAACGTGTCCAACAGCTCGGAGAGGCCACGCAACTCGTTCATTACACACTACTGGAGGTTTCCGGAGACACATAACAGTCCGGTAGAGTGCTCTTATGAGATGATTACTCTTCTAGAGTCGCGCACTACTATTGAAGCCGGAACAACGGGCCTCAGAACCTGGCGAGCAAGCCTAGTCTTGGCGCAATACCTCATCCAGCATCCTCGTGGGTTGCGATTGTATCTGGCTATTGCTACTTCCCTGATCAGATCAATGCGCAGACCTCGTGGATGCTAGCAATGTGCTCGAGTTAGGGTGTGGGACTGGGTTCATCGGGATTTTGGTTTCAAGTTTGCAGCTTCATGCTGCAACTTCACCGTTTGACCTCAAAATGCCGTCTGTCTACCTGACAGATGCAAACTCCTCAGTGCTCGAGCGCTGCCAGAACAATGTCAGGTTGTCATGTAGTAAGTTTGACAACACATGTTTGCTTTGCTGTTGGGATTCCTGACATGCTGTAGACAAATCTTCATCTCATCCGAATATACATTACAAGTCGTTGGATTGGCTAGACTCGCTGTCTGACCAGCAAAATTTGCTGTCTTTGCTTGGCGAAGCCAGGGCAGACATTGTGCTTGGGGCGGATATCGTACGTACTTTATGATTGATGAGGCTCAAAAGATGACAGACTAGCTTCCTTCCAACAGGTATTCGACCCCGTGCTTGTACCTCCGCTCGTTCAGACCATTTACCTTGCCCTTTCATCCGGGCACACTCGGTCTGCATTCATTGCACTTTGCGTGCGGAATGAAGAAACGTTGTCATATTTTCTTGATGAGATCGGTGTGTTGTCATTTGCATACGATCGTTGATGACCGATGACTCGACCTTGCGACTCAGGAAAGACGTTAAAGACAGAGGAGGTTGCGCACGACAACGCCGGAGATGTACTATTACAGATTCTTGATCAAGTAGATGCTGAGCTCGAGGTGAAGATATTGAACGTCACACGAGCAAGAGACATGCCGTCTCCCACGAATTCTGGAGTGTTCCCTTGAAGAATCGCGACAAGTCTCGTTTCTACTCGTCTGATGGTCGTACCCTTTTGCTCAGCGAGTGGATGACACATGTATTGATGTTGCTGTCGACCTGTATGGCGTACCCTTGCCGATAGACATTTTATTTTCGCAAGGGGTGGAGTTTTTGGGATCAGCTCTTACCCGCTTGTGAAGTTTAACCGTGTGAAACGTTGGAATTCCTTTGAGATGCGACATCTTCTCGGTTCTACAAGGACGCGTCGCTTATGTAAATCACGGCAACGTGTCCGAGCATGGACAGAGTAAATCTTGGACGTCAACTGAGCAACTTGCAGGAAGCGTATGCAGTATCGGGAGATCTGAGCGTGATTTTACCAGATGGATCGGTTCAATTCCCTTGCAGTTCGATTTTGGGGTGGCATTCTCTCTTCGATGCCGGCGAGTAGTCACTTCCGACGACGACGGTCGTGCCAAACTGGCAAGGAGGACCCAGTCAGCCTCGGAGCAGCTCTTGCCAACTGTTTTCCTACAGCGTTCCCCATGCACTCGACTTGCACGTTCGTTTCTGATCTGGTCTCACACTTGTGAGGAAATATTTATGCTTCCTCTCAGAGTTTTTCGGTCGCACCAAGATCCGTTTGGCTTCTGTGGTGGTTTGATCTTCCGGACGTGAGATTCAAAGATGCAGATGGTGACAGGACACATGATGTACATCTAACCTCGGCGGATGTCAGCCCTACGTCATGCCGGAATCATCAAAACCCATGTTCCGTCGAGTCCTTGCCTATCGCGGACGTGCTCGAGGATCCTGCCGAGACTGTCTGAACGATGGAGTCGACATAATTGGCTCCCGACCACTTTTGGTGCGTCAGTACGTCGCATCCGATTTCCTTTTCTTTGCGCTGGATGAGATCGACATAGGCGAGCATTCCCTCGGTCTTGTAGCGTTTCGCTAGTTCAGCTGCAGAACACGTCAAGAGTGTACACGGAGGATGAACCGGACCATACCAGTGGTGACGGCGTTGCTGTGCACACCCGCGAGCGAGATCAGCTGGAGGACAAACCTGGAGCAGAATTTGGGTATTCGCGCCACTCCAGGGGCAAACAAACAGGAGACGGCACCCACCCTTCCTTTCCGAGTTGCCAGATAAAGTTTTTCAAATCATCCCTCGTAAAGCCTCTGTCCAACCAGTTGAAGCTCGGGCTCAGGTTATACACCATCCACTTCTTCTGACCAGTCCTCTCCCTTATTTCCCTTGCAAATGAACGCGCCAATTCCAGATCGGGAGTCGAAGTCTCGAGCCATAAAAGGTCGGCATAGGGTGCGTACTTGACGATGCGAGAGATGGCAGGAGCGAGACCAGACTGGAGGCGATGATAACCTTCTGGGGTGCGGGGAACTGGTTGAATCACACGTCAGCACTTTTGGCGACGTGAGATCAAACTGGACCACGTACGATCCCAGTCCCAAAAGAGATCTGTTCCAAGTAATTCTTTTGCTACTCTCCGTGACTCCGAGTTGGATTTGCCAGTGACACGCGACTTGTAATGCTCGAAAACAGAATCGGGCGAGGATATGGAAGGGGTAGTCTGAAGAGCACGTTTGACAGCTGAGGAGACGGATGAGTCGAGCGAGACGCAAACGAGGATTGCATTACCCTCGTCAAAGGTCATCAGAGGATGGGTGGCATCCCACGCTTTCTCGATTCGTGCAGCATCGGCAGCGTCGACAGCACCCGCGAGCACTTCGGCGAGGGGTTGTCCGGGTGTGGTTGTGCCCAGAATAAATCTGTTGACACACAGATCACCGATCACACCGAGACATAAAATATTGGGGGACAATCATAACGTACGGGTGATCTCCGGCGTCTACGCTTGAACTGACAAGTCTACCACTTTCGGCATCGGTTCTCGCGATTACCAACATCGGACATTCCAACATATCGAGAGCGAATCTGGTAGCTACAAGTCGGGAGACGTGTGTGGAGGGAGGGACGAGAACCTTTCCGGCAAGATGGCCACACTTTTTTCCCCCGTGGAGCTGGTCCTCGAGATGAATAGCGGATGCCCCTGCCTCGGCAAACAGTTTGGCAAGTTTCATGACCGCAGAGACGCCGCCGTGACTGGAAAGAGTTTTGAGCATGAGCTTTAGAAGTGTCAGCGGAAGCGAGGTACCCCGTGTCAGCATCTGCGATGATGGGGCGGAGGTAGTCGACGTATGGCATGCTTGCGCGTGCTTCTGGGGAAGCAGACATGCGCTCATCGTAGTGCTTTCTGTCATGAAGCTGCTGGGCGCGGAACAAACGCTGCACCTGGTTCGGCACGGTGGTATATGGATAGTCCCTGGGTGGTGGGAATGAGATGAGATGAGATGAGGGGACAAAGATGGAGAATGAAGGGATGGTACATGCCCAAAGTCGGGACCAACCTCGTTGCTGCCGGTGGTGAGGAGAGAGGAAGCAGCCCAGCCGGATACATAGACGGCCTGTTGATAGCTTGCCATTTGGGTCATCTGGACTGGGTCGATGGCACCCATCGTGTGCACGGGAAAACCGTTGGCGCTGGCGTGTTGGAACATGCGGAACAGCTTGTCCGCCAAAAGGGATGCAGGGAGGGGGAGGACGGGTGCCGATCCCTGTTTCAGTGCAACGTCGCGTGGTGAGTATGGGCGAGAAATGTCGGTGAAACGAGGAAGAGAAAAGTACTGAGCGAGGTGGTCGACACGGGCATCGAACTCGGCGGCTTCGATGGCGGGGTTGGGTGGGTTCAGGTGCAGGGCGGGGCAGCTGGAGATGGCACGTCTCGAGGACAGGGAGCGGGCAAGGAGACGAGTTGCCATGGTGGGAGGAAGACCTATATTGGGGTTAGGGTTGAGCTTCGGAGGTGGTTTTCGTTTCAGCGCGCGAGATCAGCCTCGATCCGATTCCGTGATTGCTAGATGCCATCGACTTCGGATTCCTTCCGCGCTCCTCGCAAGATCCTATTTAAAATGTCCTCCGAATTTCCCTCCTCCCCTCCTACCCCCACCATCGCATTCATGGCGTCTCTGCGCACTTCCCGCACTACCCTCACCCACGCCGTCCTCACCACCATCCACCCCGCCATCGCCTGCAACCACCACTTGCCGTTCCCCGTCCCGCTCCCCTCAGAGCTCCATCTCCTCATCCGCACTCACCTTCGCGTGCACATCGCCCGTGCACTCCTCGACTCTCTCCATGCCGCACTCTTAAACACCCTCTCCGACCTCTGCGACGACTGCAAGTCCTACCATGCACACGTCTTTGGCCCACACGTCGCCGATTGGCCCGTCATACGGGCAGGCAGAGGTTGTCGTTGCCCTGCTATCGGTCTCCCTGCGACCCTTCCCACCTGGAAGACCCGTGATGTCAACCCTTGTCTCGAACATGATTCCCCCCCGCGTCCTCCCATCGGAGACAAGGACCCTCCTGCCTACTTCCTTGCCCACGTCCAGCAGACCCTTGCCGCTTATGCTTCCATGGACCCCTCCTTCCCTTACGCAGATAAGCCTGTTGCCAGCAACGCAGACCTTGATATCCTCATTTCCCGCGTACTCGCTACCCTGGGTTGGACCGCCATTCCGACCGCGTCGCATAGGAAGTGGGAATTCGATAACCAGGTTTCGATCGTCCCCTTGTCTGCCTCGTCTACCTGTCATATTCCATCGGTCACTCTCGATGGCCTACAGGTCCAGCTTGACCTGGCCATTCATGACGACATTCTCGCCCGCTCAATACTTCATCCCACCAAGGTCACCTACTTTCCGCCCTTGCCTCCCCCTACGCCCGTAGGCATGTCGAATGTGCTCTCCATCCTTGACTTTGGTCTGACATCGAGATCTTTACAGCCACACGTCATACTTTTAACCCTCTCTCCGTGACCCTCATATCAGCCCTCGTCTTGTTCGCAGCGACATCTCCGCTGGCCGTCGCATACGCCCTACACGTCTCCGCATACACATAGCGCAACTAAGGTAGACAGTGATCCTGGTGCGCATGCAAGTCTTGCGCATCAGGCATAGCTGATCATCGTTGTAACCCATGTTTTTCGTCGCCAACCTCATATCGCATAACCCTCGCATACAAGCACCTTATTCCAAGCATGGACCCGAATCGCATATATATTTACACACTTTCGTACCTTGTCGCAGTCTTCGCTTGACTTAGAGATCCATCACACGTGCATCGGACTTCTACATAGATTATGCATATACTTGAATTGTACCAACTTGGCTCTTCTTGTCCCACCCGCCGTGTTTGCGTGCCGCTTCTCATGATTCTGAGAAATCTACGTGGTAAAGGGCTGTTTGTCGGAACTCCTGCCTCCAATGGTCCTCATTGAATCGATTCCCTCGAGCCCAGCTTGCTTCATTTTATTCCCTTCCTTTGCGCTCGTGCGAGCATTCTCGTCCGCGGGAGCGCCACACCAATCCGTTAATCAAAATAGAACCAAACAAACACTACATTGAAAAAAAGCTTCTTGGCTTGGTACCAGGCCTATCCCCATCCAACGTGACCCTCATCAACACGCTCTGCCTTTCGCCTGGATATGCATGACTAGATGTTTCCAGACGGATGAATGGTAGGTATTTTATGCCAAGTATTCGACTATCGTGATGAGCAACATGAGCTCGATTAGTCTTCTAGACATCCACATGGTTACAACATACCCCTCTTTTCTGAGCCTTTATCTTGCCTGTCTCGACTCATTTGTGATGCTCACTGCTTTTTTGGTTGTAGGTGACCGTTCCTTTGTATTCTGGTGACTGTCTTATCTCCACGAGTCCCCGTTGTCACACAATTTCTACTATCGCTGGTCCGTATTCGTCAGTCTCACGGTAATACATCACTACAAGACAAATAATCGTGGCAGCGTGATTTAATGAGCTGGGTTTGGGACCTTGCAGCGGCCTTGGTTGTATTACCGAAGCAGAGAAGTGATGCCATGATTCATGCTGCCAGTTTGCAGCATCTCATTGGGCCATCGTGATTTGTCTCTGGCATATAGCTATCTGCTTGCTTTAGTAAGTCAGTGGCCGCCTTTTCGTTGGAGAAATCAAGGTGAAATGCGTCAGATACAGCAAGACGTGCGTATCTCCAGTTGTCTACGGCCACTTGTAAAGTGAGAGCGTGACTGGAACTGTACATCCTCTCATCTTCAGCAACATGGCTTGCCAAATCAAATCAGATGGTCGTCTCTGAACTGATTGCAAAAGGACATTTAGTGAGGCGCTATTGAGCATTGACAGTGTTTGGGTCTGTCCGTCGTGCTTAGGGGCATAGCGTGCAAACTAGGCGCTGGACACAAAATCACCCGTCTTATACTGATGGATCCGTATTCATTCCATATCAACACCACTAGCGAGCTCCGTGTGCGCGGACAAATGCGCCAAGTTCTCCTGCCTTATGCGCGCATTCACCTTACGTCGGACCATGTTACATTTACCGACAAGGTCGTTGAAGAGGCAAGTGTCCTGCACTCTTGATACTTTCTTTTTTGACCGCAGACTGGCCGTAATTGTCCAGTTCCTCCTTCAAACTCTTGAGTGTGTGCCCTTGGTGGATGCGACATCATTTCCCCCTCCTGCAGAGCCATTTGAAGTCCTCATGCGTTCCGTACTTTCCCTTGATCTCACTCCTCCGGAAGAGAGATGGGCTGCACCATCAGAACATATCAAATACCTCAAGACTTTCTTCCCTCCTCGTTCTCATCCACAAGATCTCCAGACCGAAAAATGCTGGCACGAGGACGATCATTGTACGTTGCTTTCCCGCATATATGCGTGTTTTGACCAGGCTTGCATACGCGCGTTAGATGGGAAACTATCCTTGTTATATAGACCCATTTCCTCCCCTGTCCTCTCGGAGCGCGCAAGGCGGGAAACTCCAAAACTTGGCAGTACGAATGCTCGAGCATCTATCCCTCGCACAAATTCCGCGCTTACAACATCTTTCGATCTTACCCCCGTCGCTGTACAGAGCGTAGAAGATTTACCCGCACCTCCCATGGACGATGTCTTGTTCGTTTTCCTCGTTTCCAATGTCTTATGTGATGTCGACTACTGGATCACGTTCCATTTGCAGAGATCTCCGCCTCAAACTGGAATCTGCCGTTGGCGTAGGGGTACGATCATTCCTCCAGTCGGTCTTGCTTGCTCCCACGAAAGAAAAATCCGTCTGTTGGTCTGAGGATACTCCTCGTGTACCTGAATTTTTGGTCCATCACTCGCCTTTGCGGTGCCCCCCTGGACTAGACTCCCCACCGCTGTTTCCTCGAACCGTACAGGAGCCTTCTGCTCGTGGCAGTGCTAGGAAGAGCGGTGCAGAAACTGAAGTCAGTCATCCGATATGTGTCTCCGACTTGTCCTCTATGCTTCAGGTAGCATCACCGGAATTGATAGACGGCGAAGACGGTGACCTAAATGGCCATCATATGCAGGCCATAAGCGGATGGAGTGAGTCCAGATTCCCTCTTTCGATCTGAGACAAGTGTTGACTTTGATCGTCACTTCAGCGACGATGACATTTTCTTCACCACCCCCACCCTCACCACATTCCCTGCGTAGGAGCAAAGTTGATGAACTGTGGAATATATCTTCTCCTGGAACACCAACAACGTTGCTCACGGCCGCCAGAATGGGTGCGTTGCCATCGTCAGTTTTCTTTCCACGGGTGCCAAAAATCGTCCTAGACGAGGTCGAGATCCCTCGCACACGCAAATTCGGTAACAAAAATACATTGATTGATGAAAGTACAAACAACAGTAGTACAGCCGACCTGTTGACGGTGACAAAGAGGTTGGTTGACAACCTTCTCTGAGTTCTTTTTTTCGCATGAACAAATTTCTCGTGCAATCTCTCTAACCCCATGACATGTCAAGTCCAGGCTTCTTTATCACATCTTTCATCTCCGCTCCTGTTCCAATGACGCAGGCTCGCAAACCAATTATATCCCAGCTAGGAGGCGTCAACTCTGGCATGCACTCACCTCACCCCCTCTCGCCCGGCCACAGCACATCAAACTCGCTCCTTGGACAGCCTCTATCTGCTCCCGAGGAACAAGCCACTGGGAAGGCCCTTGCCAACTATGTCGAGGACCTTGAAGAGCAACGGTTCGACGACGCGGTCGCAAGCATTTACATCTCCGCCTCGCAGGATCCTCTTACCTATATCAGCGAAGAGAAACTAGACGACAAGGCACTGATGGATGGTAGGCTGAATTGCTCCCATTAAGCAGGTCATGCACTTTGACGAGGCTTCCTCCCCGGGGCTTATGCGGACTTCTTGCTTGCTATTATTGGCCCTTGTAACTCTTCATGTACGCTGACACTAAACGTAGTCCCAATCCTGCCGCCGCCGACAGCACACTCCAAAGAACCCGCTCTCTTCCCGGAAGGGTTGCGAAGTTTGGTCGCACCAAAAGGAGAGGTTGCTACTACGAACCATGGAAGCAACGGCTTCGGTCCTATGGCGTTTTTGAAGCCGGTCAAGGGTATCAAACCCCTGGCACTCGACCTTTCATGGAGGTTTGTCTGCATTTTCCAACCGATTTCGTCTGCCAGGATCTTGCCTTGTCTCCCTCTACCGACGTCTTACGTACTTCACAGACCATTTAATTTCGGGAAAACGATCCCGACCGATGAGGAAGTCGCAGGCATTGCGCAACCCATTCAGCCGGATGCTGAAGTACCAGATTTTCGTGACGACAAGTACGAGAAAACAGCTCGCGTACTCCTCGACCTAGCCACGGGTGCGGCATCAGTCGAAGATACTCAGTCAGCCTCAAGTCCAAATAGTCCACGTGGATGCGAAGAATTTGGAACAACCCCTACGCTCAAACGAGATAAGGAAACGAGACACATGGAATACCTGCTCACACGACGAGAGAGGATAAGGGCATCTGGTGTCAAAGTCACGCTCGAGACAGGAGTCGAAGTACAAAATGACGCTGACACTGAGCAGGGTATTATGTCGTGGTCCTATAACGATGAACACGGAGATATCCTGGTCCAGGACGAAACTTTTCGTCAGTATGAAGAACACACAGGCTCGCGAGACTTATTTGGTACCACGGAATACAATGGCCAGAGCCGGACAGACCACGGTTATACATTCGATGATTCGGGGGTCGACATCATGGACAATAATCCTAGCCAGGTTTCAATCCACGAATTTGGAGTGCTGCCTCTCGTACGTCCTCTTCAAGACGACTTACTACAAATTACGGATACGTTTGAGACGAACAACGTTGACACCCATAACGAAAACAAGGAACATGTGCCCCCTTGGAACGTAGATGACCACCAGCTGGCCGAACATCAGGGTGATCTCCTGTCGAGTCAATACGATTGGAGTCGTTACTTTGAATTACCTGAATCAGAGGCTCCATCTTTCGAGCCACTCTCATTCACATCGCAAGGCCAGTTACTAGGACCCCCAGACAATCTGACGAATTTGGAAGCGCAAGTTGCACCCCCACTAACTCCGAGTCAACGCCATGTCGAGCATGCCAATGATGATCTCGTTTCAACTAACGAATGCGAACAGATAATTTCGAGGGCGATGAAGCGGCGCAAATTGGACGATCTCGTTCCGGCATCATCCAAGGATTTGTTTTCTACATTCATCGAGCTTCGTAACCAAGCCAACAGGAACAGTCCCTTGGAGCATTCCGAAACCGGGGATGATACGCCGACTCCTCATCGAACGCTAGGTGTTCTCGAACAAATACCCCCGCGAGCTGCTCCCGATGACGTGTTCGATCAGCACACAGTTCGTCTTCCCGAGCACTGGACCCCTGTTGCTCTAGTCCATCGTTACCTCGCTTCCATGGCCCTCATCCAGAAGCGCGCATTAGTCTGTGAGCTGCAGGGTCACCAATGTCGAATTGCTCTTGTTGAACGATATGATCTTGGTGGGATCGATATCATCATTGATCCGAATCATGGTGTATTGTTCATACCTTTATTCGGACTCCCTGCACATCTCGAGTCTGCTGTTGAACGAATCTCTCACGAATCGTGGCGTTACTTGAACCTCCTAATTGTTTTCGAGGCATTTTCCAGCGCAAAAAGTTATAGGGTTGACTGTTCACGAAATACAACACCGGCGCCATATGCCTATACTCCTCCGATATGCAAGGCTATCAAGAAACTCAGACGAAACCTGGGGATTGCGGAAGGTTGCGGTACCAAGGACCCACGATGTGCGATTACATGGGCATTCGCGAACAACATCGAAGAAGCCGCGAAATTCGTGAGGTGTTTTGGGGAGGAAGCATGTGCGATTGCAACGGAACGTGGTCATGGAACACTTTGGGATGAGAGAGAATGGTTAGAAGAAGAAGAACGAGAAGTGAGTCGTCCGATCGCGTCTGAAAGTTTCTCTAGCACATGTTATTGATGTGGTTCCATGCCAGGGAGAGGTAGATCTTGCCAGAGTGCACGGTATGAATACATTCGCAGCATTCATAATGCTATATGACAGGACACTCGAAACTATTCTGGACTCGTCCTCTGAGGTTCGGCTGGCAGATTTCGGTGAGCTGCTAGGACAGGAACGTGTGGTACGCCGATCATTCTCTCTTTTCCTCATCGATCCTACTCTAGCCCCATGATGCAGACAAGGTTGAATGTTGTCGTGGAGAGCAGAATGCAGCAAATTGCACCCGACATTACAGAATCGGCTCCCAGACCTGAATGCTGACATGTGGAGACGACGCTGGACGAATAGGCTTCCCATCGTGTGACACAAGCTGATGTTAATATAATCCCTACTGACATGACATGACAGTTGTAACCTAATGCGCTATGTGTAGTATGCTCAGCGATACAGCGATCCAAGCAGTACGAAGGTCAGTCTGGACATCCATGGGACAGCGTACCCCACATGGGGCTGAGGCGTCCGTCCAGTTTGCTTTGCGTCCCCCGCTGCAGTGTTCCTTGCCATGAAAACACTTGCACGGAGGCACGCACCGACGCACGTCCCAAACATGACACGCAAATACTCAACGAAACGCAAACCAAAACATATGTATACCAACTGTTCAAACACATCCTGCCACTATCCGAGCTTAAGTCTTGAAGCTTGACGCGCCATTGCACGAATAGCTGTTGAAATGTCACCACAGAGTGAATATAAACTGCGCAGAAAATGTTACAAAGGTAAGTTTCCCTTGTATGAATTTGGGTACCTTGCGCGATTTCGCCATTGCTGCCTTGATCATCTGTGATAATTTGCGTCTCCGTTGGCTTGGTACCTGCACGCTCTCAACGCCATCCACTTGGCATCGCTGACGACTGCGGCTGAGGCGACTCATGAAGCGCTTCTTATTAACGATCGTGGGTACGGCATCTCCTGTTGTCTTCCCTTTACCGAGGTCTGTGCTCTCTCTCTCGAGGGGTGGGGGGTGTTGCCTCTGGATAAAAATCAGGACAGCACCGAAATCGAGAAATGGAATTGACTTGCATCCAATAACTCCTTTAGCGTATCTGTTCTTCTTTGGGGGATGCTTGTATCCTCCATTACGACGTCACCTTGTGAGGGAAATATCATTGAACGCTGACAGGAGTTCACTATAGTACCTGCCACCGATAGACTCGGTAAGGCTTACCTCAAGTAGCGATACACCTTCATATTCCCTATCTATCACAAGCCCTGAATCCAAGCTGGCTTGAGGCAATTCCCAAATGTAAACCAAGGAGTCGCTGCATGCAGTAGCTAGCAGCCGGTCGTCAGCCGAGAAGGCGATACAATTGACTTCGTCAGGGTGCGCTAGGATTGCCACCTGCTCGAGCGTCGTGATGTTCCATATTTTGACAGTGTTGTCGCTGGAAGCACTCGCCAGGTAACCACCGTTGTGGGAGACGGACAAGGAGTATATAATACTCTTGTGTGCACACACAGGCTCGCTGATAATGTCACCCGTGGAGGCATGCCAGCGACGAAGGACGCCATCCTCCGAGCCAGACAGAACCTGGGTCTCATCTCGTGACCAGGCGACTGCCCAGATCGGTGTTTCGCCCGCCTTGATTGGTCCAACAAGCAGCTCCCCTGACTCCAAATCCCAGATGCGGAGACAACCATCCCCTGAACCCGTGAGTAATCTGCAGTTCTTGTTCGAGAATTTGACGCAGTTGATCCTTCCATCGCCTCTTAGGTAGCCATCGTCCCGAACGATTCGTCCGCTTTCGGTATCCCAAATGTTAACTTTGTGATCGAACGATCCACTAGCCAGGTAGCGGCAGTCACTGGAAATGTCGAGGTATCTGACACTGCTTGTGTGGCCCTTCCATGGTCCGTCAACTGCCTCCAGGAGGTCGATGTCCCAGACGTTGACGGATCTGTCGAGGCCACCGCTAGCAAGTCGCTTCCCATCTGGAAACAAAACGAGACAGAATACCGCGCCACTGCTACTCCCCAGAATGACTTCAGCTTCGTGGTCGAGGTTCCAGAGACGAATGGAACCGTCGTTGGAGGCGCTGACGAGTGCCTTCCCATTTGGCAGGAAAACAACGGACCAGACGATTTCGCTATGCCCGCGGAACGTTCCAATAGGCTTTGGTCGTGGAAGGTGGTTGAGTGAGAGCGAAAGCATCACCCGAACTAGGGGTATAAAGTGGAGAGAGCAATTCGGACGAAGCTTGGGAACCCAAGGTCTACCTGGACAAACCCTAAGACACACGCAGGTCCTGGGTATCACGCATGCCGGACCAGCAGGCGGACGGCAGGCGGTACAGATCAATGACTTGGGATTCCAGACTTATTTGAGTGATTCAAGGGCCAAGGAAGTGAAGTCGGACCCCTAAGTGGGTTGGCGCTGATAGCTCGTGGGAGCGCACGCGGGGCTGCCTTTCGCCCCGCACCACGGTCGTTGGTACCCTCAAGCTTGGGCACATCCCGTGCGTGTACGGTGACTGACATGTGGCAAGGCAGTGTACGTGGGTGGTCGTATCGGGTCGGAGGGAGGTCACTGGTGGGAATGCCCTCCCCGTCGCCTCGTCGCTCACACGCTCCTCCTTCTCTCCGGCTGATTCGCTCCATCCCGGCTTGAATGAACTCCGAGTCACTGAGACCACTACGCTCCGTCAATGCAAGACTTTTTTTGCCCAGATGGGTCCCTAACAGCCCTCAGCAAGAGATTAACCACGATGCACGCGGTCGGCCGGGTCACAATATTATAATTCATATGCATATCCCTGTAGGTCGTGCCCAAGGGCCCGCACGTAGCAGCAACGCTCGGCTTGGTCACTGGGCCTGGGAATCCTTTCTCTCTAGCGCATCAAGTCCATTTCCCTGCCAAAGGTTACCCTCGTGTGCCGACTAAGAGCATGTGTTGACAAACTTCGATGGTACCAGAGTATAAATATGGTATTCTACTGCCAAACAGACGGTCCGAGCCTTGACCAACCTTGCACCAAATCCTCTGAACTCGAGCCCGCTTGCGAGGTCCATCACGTTGTCAGGATCCACCTCCCTCTTAGTGCTCATCAGTCTCTCTACGTTCACCCCGTACATCGCCTCCAGGGGGGTGTCGGCAAGGGCATAATTTCCGCACAAAGGTAGATGCTCCGCTGCTAGTGTATTCCCTTGGAGATTGGCTGCACTTTCCTTGATCCCTTTGATCATCACATCGTCAGTCGTCCCGTCACCAGTCCAGGCAAACACGATACTAATGAGCGAGAACGGTAACACCCTCGATCCGGACCATGCGGATGGCCAAGTGATGTGGTTGTAAAGATTCAGCGAGTGAGGCTCAGCGGAAAGTGACATTACCCATGATTCAGAGGAAGGTCAGTTTCCCGATACTACAACAGATCGGATATAATGTAAAAGAGGCTGGTGAAAGTGCCAATATCCAAAAATTTGCGATAGTTTTGTTCACAGGATGCTGTAAAACGTTTTGAGAATATATGGCCACGGATATGGTGCCGAATACCGATCTGCTCGTGTAAGCGGTTAACCCCACAGCCTTGGCAAGGCGTTTGGTGAGTTCACCAGACCCCAAGTCGACAAGGATGACCAGGTGAAGACCATCGTGTCGCTGTCATTAATCAGAAAGCTATCGAACAGACTGGCAAGCGACGACAGAACATCATAGAACAAATATGGCCCATTTGATGCTTTTGATGAACGTCGGTCTCAACCCTCACCAGGGATGAGAAATTAGTCCCCCTTGCGAGGGGTACCGTATTGCGAGTGGAGACTCTGGACGGAGGGCCGAGTCGGTGTTCAACATTGGGTGCACAGCTCAGTCGTGTTCCACCTTGGAAGTATCCGTATGAAGTGAGAATACCTGCCTTTGGATCTGTGTCACTCGCTGCAAAGGCAGTAGTCACCTTCGTTAATTGATCGATTTGAGATGCGCTGTACCGGACGATACCACCCTACAGCCGATCACATCAAATAGCCGATCCATGGTATAGCAGATATCACTTACCCAAACTCGCATCTGCGGAAACACTTTGAACGTCACAATCCCCTACATCCCGCTGATGGAGGGTCGAGGGCCTTACTGGACATACGTGTCACCGACCATATGGTTGAATTCATCCCGTGGGTAATTAACACCCAAGAAAATATCAGACACACAGGAAAACGTACTGACGTGAAAAACGGATCCACCTGGGAAGCGATGACATACATTATAGTGCCGTTTGGCAATACGAGTTCTAATACTTTTGACCGTGTCGATGGTTAAACCATACTGATTCGCGTGCCAAGAGTACCCTGGCCACCGCGTTGCGGCCATGCGATTGCTCGCTCATCAAAATGAGTTCCAGTCACAGTATGCGCGGACCAGCCGACTTACCTCCACTAAGCGTGAGGCCGGCCACGCCAATCCCTGAGGCCCGACCGCCCGCGATATTTACTCCGTATGGTTTCAGAGCGGCGCAGATGCGAGACCAACCTATCATGGCTGTTGGTAATGATCGTATGAGACAGTACATCGCGATCTATACATCATGTCCACCGCCCTTGACCTATACAACATTGTTTCGGGGAGAGTGACAAAGACAACAAGCAGAGGTCGCTCGTCAGACTCCAGCGGCGAACGGGTGGCTAACCAATCCAAGACACAAGGTGTCAGAGGGTACACCAACGCATACAACAATGCAGACGTCTCCCGTCTCAGATGCATATACAGCCTCTTGACTCGTATTTGGAATAGCGAAATGGCCAAATCTTTTGGATATAGTTCCTGGAGTCGAACATGGGCGTCAACCATACGTTACGGTGACTGCAATGTATCGAACCATTGAAGGACATGAATACCCCTGAAGCCAGCGAGACTGACGACGTGATTGACCGCAGACAGTCGTTACGTACGCATCCACAAGCAAATCCAAGGGGGTCTGCAGCATTCGAGTCATAGGAATGGATGGATACAGACACACAAGAGTCACGCGTCCCAGCCGGTAGAAGACCCATCGACATAATAACAAGCACCCGTTCATGACTGAGTCACAACATTGTCCTGACTGCATGCATCACCATTAATTTCCTCGGGGATATCCCTACTACTATCATATCTACGTGGTTCTCATAGGAGCAGCCAATCATGTTTGTCATCCTGGCTATGGCAAGCACAAGGGTTTAAGAACACTGATGTAGGGCATGGGCACATGTCAACTTGGAGTGCGGATGTTGTGAAAGATGAGAGCATGCCGAAAAAAAAGAAAAAAAAAAGGAAATAGTCAACAAGCAGAGCAAGCAAGCCAAAGAAAGCTGAGACTGAGAGATGTCCTGAGAGATGAATAGGGCAATTGGCCCAGTAAATTGTCCTGGTGCAATCAGCGTGAAATGTCGACGGGTACTATGATCTTGCAAAACTGGCTCCACTAAATATATCCTCAGTAAAATAAACATAGTTAAACCAAACGTAATAGGCTACTCGTGGTCGAGCGTCGTATACGGGTTCGGATGGGATTTTGGAGAGGGAATGATCTTGGATTGGGACATCTCAGGGTTTGCTTGACTTTCTACACGCGAGTCTCCAGAAGAAGCAGGGGAATACGACTGAGAGGGAGATACAGACAACGGTGTCTGTGTCATAAGAGAGGACCGTAGGTCGTGTGACACCAACGAGTAGTGATAATCCGGATCCATCTTTGACCGCGGCGCAGACTTCCACTGGTCGAGGGAGGTGCCCCCAGCCCGAATGTGGTTTGTGTATGGAAGATATTGCTCTGGAATCTGAGGGCTCGGCGGTATACTACCATCTAAAACACTCGGTCGTCTCGGCTTGATCGTCTCATTCGAGACAGGTCGGTCCGAACTCTTCCGAGGTTCGGACCCGTTTGTTGGCTGTTGTGACCCCGCACCAGCGACAGACTTCCAAGTTCTCAATATAGATTTACGGATCCCTAATTTTTCTTGAAGAGAAGCATTCAGGACAATGGCTGGTGAGTCTGATAGAGAGCTTGACAAGGATGATTCGGATGGATGTGATAACTCTTGATCAAACGACGGCTGGCCCGCATGCATCTTTCCGTCAGAATCCTTCATGATTGCGCCCATAACAGGTGGTGTTATGAGCTGGTCAATCGGGGCAGGTGGATGCGGGGAATTGGAGAGCAGGAAAGAGGTGCGGCTGGGCGTCGATGCTTGAGAAAGAGTACCAGATGTCGATTTACTCCTCCGCCACAGCCTCTTCAGACTTTTCACACTAACAAGTGGTCCAGTTGATTTAGTTTTGCCGCCTTGATCTGCTAAATTTGATGAGTCGGCGGAAAAGCGGCTCGAGGGAGTCCCTGAGTTAAGTGAGCTCGAACCGTCTTCTATTGATGACAATGATGGTCCTGAACCGAGAGGCTCATGAGAGAGCTCCTGCGCCACAGGATCCCAGTAGCCTTGCACGGGAATCCCATCAACTTCATAAATGGATGGGTGACGACTAAATGGATCTGGAGAGAGGGGAATCGGAGAATCGGCGGCAATGTTTATTTGAGGAGAAGGGGAAGGTATCGTCATTGGGTATATGGCTTGTTCAAGTTCTCGACGTCGTAGTTGGCTCTCTGTCGGTACAGTGGATGAAGTGCTAGGTGTAGACATAAAAATCTCGGGGGCACCAGTAGAAACGCCATTCAAGGCCAGTATTGGTGGTGAAGGGGGGAGATTCACAGGTCGCAAAGGAGAATCATTTACTGTCTTGGTCAGCAAAGCATAAGGAACGGATGGCCATGCTTTATGTGAGGGACCTTCGAAAGGGCTTCCGGAGCCCATCAAATACAGTATGGAGTGACCAGAGATAATACGTACTCGGTTGGGGCTGGTGCACGCAACTGTGGTGCAATTAAGAGGTCGTGGTGATGTATTATTGTCGAGTCCTCATCCAGGCATGCCGTCTTCAATTGCTGAGGTGAAAATTGAACAAGTGCCTAACATCGTGTGTCGCGTCACGCCCCGGCTAACAATCAATTCATAACACTTACCCTCTCGATCTCATCCAGTTTCACCTTCATGAGGTATTGACTTCGCCGTCGGTCGTTCGGATCATTCTCATCGTACTACAGTAGTTGGTGGTCAGTCCAGCGGAAGAAAGAAGGAAATGAATGTCCAACCTCTCCGTCATCGCCTCCCACATCTAGACCAAGATCCAGGTCTTCAAATACAGTACCAACTCGTTTTTCTTCCCCATGAATCTGTGATCGTTGATACTCTTGTTCTGATTCAAGAGGCAAATCCTCCTTTCCACCCAAATTTACCCTTGGTATCCCTTCTCTCAACTTGTTGGTTGACGATTTTGGAACACGGACCAAAAGTGGGGGTATAGGTCGCTTTCCGATAGCAATAGAAGTTGATGACCTCTGTCTGTAGTCTGCAGAACTTGGAATCGAGACGTTGAGAGGAGGGGGACGTGCCACTCGTCGCATGATATCCCGAACTTCGTTGACATCGTTAGCTTCATTGTCTTCACCTCGCCGCTGTGCAGGAAGAGCAGTAAGTGACGTCGCGTCCAATGCAAGCTCTACCACATTGGGATTATTGACCTTCCGTCTCACCCCGTCTGATTCAGCATGAATTTCTGTCCAGGTCTCGGCGTCAGTACCAAACACATCCCTAAGCGGGTCGGGGGGCACAGCAGAAATCATGCGTGCAGCCGCATCGGCGCCTGGAGATTCTGGAAGAGACGCATACTGCACATTACCAAGCTGTTCCTCTCCATCGATGTCATCCTGAGACCTCAAGAATGACGGTTTCTGTAATCTCTGTACCAATTTGAGGTCATGCGGAGCTCGCTTCTCATCAGCTGAGCTGCTCGAGTCGAGGGTACGTGATCGAGAATCAGAACGATGACTAGAACGGCTCTCGGTCCCCTTCATACGTCGACTTCGCACCCATGGCTCATACCAAGTGGCTCTTCGTCTGTCAATATCGAATTCTACCTTGGCAAGAATCGGTATGATTGAATGTGAATTCAAACCGGGTAGCTCGATATCAGGAGGTCCGTGATCTGACAAGTGGGATGTATCTGGAGTGTTCGGTTCTGAATGCAGCGATGAGGCACCTGCGGACTTCTCGGGAGACCGGGTGTCTGACACTGATGACGTAGTCGAGGAGGAAGGGGTGACGGGGCACGCGAGAGAGGTTGGTTGCTCGACTCGCGTCTGAGTCACAAAAGGCCGTAAGGGCTGCGATGAACCGTTGGGCTCCACGGTAGCACCAAAGCCGAAGGGATTTGGGGTCCCACTGCGAGACAGGGCAATAGCTTCCTCTCTTTCCGCGCGGAGCACCCTTGTCCATATATGTTTCCATATCTCCTCTGACAGCCTTGGGCCTGGTTCTCCTCCGCCGAGATCGCCTAGTGTTGGAGAAGAGTACGGCGTAGGACTGTTCCGCTTACTCTGTGGAGAGGCAGTCACAAGGTAGAGGATAATTCCCATCGTGCTGGGTAAAGCGTATTCCCTTGCGATGACAACCAGCTGCGCTTGGAGCGTGGATTGTAATGCTACGAGAGTTCCGCGGCGGAATTGGCAATGATATCCGGACGCGGTCGATGGAGGAGGGGCAAGCTCGGGAGTGTCGGAGATATCGGCATCGTGAGGGAGGTGTACTGGGGGTATTACATGCAGTAGGTACTTGGACTGAGCCGGAGATACTGCCAAGTTAAGGTTAAATGCAGTGGATGGTGTCACGGAGCGCCAATGGGGATCAGTATTTGGTGATGGCGAGCTGCCTGAACAAGCTTGGGACGAGGATGACGATGAAGCAGACAAGGCCATCGCAGGCAGCGGCATAGATACACCAAGAGCGTTGGCCAGCTTTGCGAGTCGATGTGGTGGAAGAGGCGAGCGTGGACGAGCCCGCACCTGTCCTAATCCTGTACTGGAATAAGACGCGGCGTCAAGAGGGCCATCCTGGACTTCCATGGCAAGTTGAGTCCGACTGCCGCAGAACACGAGCAAGAGGACGGATCCTGGATATGTTGGCGTAGCAGACAAGCCGTGACAGACGGATGGTCCTGGTCAGAGCCCATGTTAAACTGTGAACCAATGTTGGAGACATGGACGCACCTCGAGGACCCAGAAAACAAATGTAGGCGTCCGTCAAGGTCGCTGAGCTCGACGAGCTCAGAAGAGACTCTAGGGTCTTCAAAATGTCATCGTATGCTCACGTGACTTTTTGGGACTGGTCGGATTCACTCCTTGTCCTCGCAAAGGGTTAATTGTTCGTGGGCATAATCGCCAGAGAGCTTGGACGTCTAGGTGAGATGTTTAGTCTCTTGAACGTTGGACAGACTGATGCTCTTGTTCAATTCCTCCCTCACGACGAACGTTTCGACAGCCGATAGACCTCGGCCCGGCACAACGTCGAGTGTCTACTGTTCTCAGTGGGACAGTCAGTGTTACCTCTTCTCATACTGTCCAATATTTTCAGACATCATTCACAACGAAGCAGGCAAATTTACGTTTTCCTTGTCCTTTAGTTGGATCGCAATCTCGGATCTACTTGGTCGTTTGGCCAGGGCACGCTCGTGACCCTTGCCCAACGCCCGTCTGACGTCGGATAGTGTGGTGTGTTTCGAAATTCTTTCTCCCACCCAAGTGGTTCCACCGTCTGGACCCCTTTCCACGGCGATCGACGGGACGTTGGCCAGTGGTCGAGGCTCCGAGGAATGCGACAATTTTATCATGGGTCCACGCCCACCTCCAGTCTAGCCGGGGCTGTTCCATTTTCTGTTACTTTCTCCCGCGATGCAGGCTTCTGGCGCCCGGTCAAGTGTCATTCGAAAAGGTGGGTGGTCTTGCAGTGAAGATGGCAGGAGCGTCAGTGGTCTATCGATAGGAACGGGCCCCGGAACGAGTGGATGGACACACGGCGTGGCTGTTGATGATGATGGAGGCGAGACGAGGACATTCGATCGACGGGGACGTTGCGATCAACATTCTTGATGGACATGAGGGCAGCCTCGAGGCTTGTCTCTCTCTCAGGCTATGTTATGTCTTTCTTTTTTTTTATATTATTTGTGCAAAGGATATCCAGTACGATAAGTAGCCGCTGTACATGCGTGAGAAGTGGGGAGGCCGGGGAACAATGGGCATCAGTGGCACAGAGGGCGACCCTCTCCGTGGTTTGGTTC
>JBBPJS010000184.1:0-21377 GCA_038088835.1 Singerocomus rubriflavus
CATGACTAGGTGCGGCTAAGTTTATACTCTTTCCGGGAGTCAAGAGGGGTTCCTTGAATGACAAGGTGCTCGAGTTTAGCCTCTTCTCGGGAGGTTTACTTTGTGATAGTTTACCGTCGTTTCGGACAAGTATGAACAAGTTTAACCTCATTTCAGGAGGTTCCTATGATATCAGCGGGGTTAATCGTTGATCATGGACACGGTTGATCCAATGAGGATTGTGGGGGTGAGATCTTTGCTCATGCCAATGCTTCGTTGTCGAGCGAGTGGGGTACCAATTCCCACAGGTGCCAAGGCCGTTCTAGAAGTGAGCTGGGATATGAAACACAGGTACACTTGATAGTTTAATGTCATCCCGGATACCGAGGGGTAGTTTACGGTCATTGCGGATGGTTTGGTTCCTGTGGCTTGGTTAGCAGGCGAGGGAATCCTATGGTTACCTAGTTTAGCGTCTTTGCGGACGATCGCAGGTGGTACAGGGGCCATGGGTTACCGGACTTTTGGTAGTTTAACATCTTCTCGGACGTTGCCATGAATTGAGGTCATTTCACTATACGGGGTTAATGTGGTAGTTTAGCGTCTTTCCGGAAGTCCTTTGACACAGGGCCGAAGTTCGCTGGACTTTGAATAGTTTCATGTCTTTTTGGACATTTGCCAGGGCGTAGGGGCTTTTGCTGCATCGGGGTCAGGTCGAGGACGGAGGAGGTTAGTTCCATGCTCGTAGCGAGGGGATGTTGCATCTTATTGATATTGTGCCATGCAGCTTATTGGCATTGCACGCTATGGGGTTGAGGATAGTTTAATCGTCATTACGGATGATCTGGGTGTTAGTTTAAGCATCATTGCGGACATCACTAGAGGTCAAGTGAGTGAGGGGTCATAGTTTTACATCATTGCGAATGTAAGCATGTCCAAGGGGGACAGAGGCAACTCTGGTCATGTCCCGGCATTGGCCAGGACTGTTACTCTGGGGTTGTTAACTTGCTGTTTGGCAGAGGTGACAGACTTCCGAATGGGGTGCTTTCCGGACGAACGGTGGGCGTGTCTTCGGTCTTAATCATGGGCAAAGGGAACTGTTGGGCTCCAAAGGGGGACTTCTACTAGCCAGGCGAAGGCTTCTGTTTCTTCGTCGTGATTGGTGTTCGTTGTCTGGGCTGCTATCGAGATAGCTGAGGTTTGGGGTGACAACTAAATATAGTCGTCGATACTTTCCATCCATGCCATACTCTTCTTTGGGCAGATGGTTGCTAAGTCCATCCGTGCCATGCCTGTTAGTTGAGTAGACGGATAGTGATCGAAATAGTGGGGGTCGGAATGGTTAGTTCCGAGCTCTCTTGGACCGCGCATGGAGGTCCCAGGGTACCGAGGGAGTGACAACCTAGAGGGGTCGCCATGGTGATATACTCCTTACCCATGCCAAGCTCTTCCTAAGGTGAACAGATTGTCAGTTCCATTCATGCCAAGTTCCTGTCGGTCGAGTGGGTAAGTTGTTGTGAGTATGGGGGTGACGAGACAGGGGTTGGAGCGGTGTGCTCCGAACCTTCTTGAGTCCCGGGTGGGGGAACTCCAGTGTTACCTAGGCGTTTGATGGCTTCGGTTGAGGGGGTGTTTGCCTTTTGAGGGGCATTGACTGGGGTGATCTAGACTAAGCATTTATTCTTAAAGAAACGGCTGCTTCGGCCGGCGTTTATGGTTTCTCTGCCTTTTGCAGGACGAGTGATCCTGTGGTTCGAGAAACGGGGTTTGCAAGGGTGAATCTTTCATCACCTGGGGTACCTCCCCCTAAGGGGTTGAAGTGCGTAATGAGCGCAAGGTCGAATACGAAGGGTCACCGTGGTTCTTGCCAAGTACTTCCCTTTGGTAATGAGGCGTCGGCTCGTTATGCCATACCTTGGGGTCATAAGAACTTCTGGTCTGGAGGGGAACGTGTGGGCGAGTCGGGAGGATCTCGTAGTGTGGGTATTGCTACCGAGGGGTTCACGGGGGTTTGTGCACAATGGGTGCGCCGACTGTGGGTTTCGGATGCGCCGACTGGTCGGTGGGCCATTTCTGGGTCGTCCTTTGCCATATATGATGGCTAGTCAGTGGGAGGGGACTTGCAGCTCGTGCCAAGCACTTCCTAGGGCGAGTATATGTCAGCACTCATGCCAAACCTTTGGTTGTGTGAGCTTGGGTCGTCAAGTGGACATGCGGGTTGTCTGAGATGTCGGAGGTGGCTGCAGTGGCAGCTGATGGGGTTGCTACTCAATGTAGCCGCGGGGTCGAGGTGCCTGCGACATTGTGTCCAAGCGGGGTGAGGGGTCATGGATGTAGGGTCGTTAATGAAGTTCCTGCGGATCTTCAGGTCGGGCTTGCTTGTCGTGCACGGTACGATCGTCGGGGTTTGGGCGCGTTGTCGAGCGCCGGTTGGTTAGTTCGTCGAATGTCTTTGACGTGTGGGTCCTCTCGGGTATGGTGCTGCATATGGCGTGTCTTCACGATTAGATGTGCGGACAGGGGACCGTGGCGAGGGCGGAGGTGTGTCGGGGGAGGTGCCCGTCTAGGGCGCACGGTGGTTCTTGTGTTGCCGATCTTTCACGGCGGTCCAGGGGGTGTGCGTCCGTGCGCTGTTCTTCGTCAGGGGTATGCGCACAGCGTGCGACTTACTACAGCGGGGCGTCATGGTTCGTAGGGGTGGAACAGGAAGCTCGGGGATGAGGTCGTGGTTGGGCGTTCGCTGGTTTCCGGGGCGGCAGGGTTCTAGCTGGGTACTGCTGGTTGCGTGGGTAGACTTTCGAGTGCGACGGTGGAGGGTGGGGTCATGTGGTAGACACGCAAAGGAGGCAGAGTCGTTGTTTGGTGACAGAGACGGTGAACGCGTTGGGGTATGTGTCAAAGTGCATCGAATGGAACCTGAGTGACAATGAGGTATAGGAGCGATGAAATGACGCGATAGAACGCGTCCGATGAGTGTCGCGGGAGAAGCTTGTTACTGGGGGCGCGGGGTGGCTGTAGTTCTAGGGTCGCCGGTATCGTGGGAACATTGTGGGGATTCTGAGTGTTCCTGGAGCTTTGCCAGGTATGTCTGCTGCGGTCGCTGGGGCGTGGCAGCTGGAGAGGGTGCAGACTAGCCAGTGCTAGCTGCGGTTGAGAGCTTTGTTCTTTTGTTACAACCAAGCCCAGGCAGGGCTTCAGTTGTGGCACCTTAAGTACCTCTGCTAGGTACTGGGGAACGCTAGGGCCAATGGTAGGCCAACTGGCCTGGCCGAGGAGGCTCGCTAGGGGCCATTCTATGAGTGGAAGGCTAGCCAGTCAGGTTAGCCTGAAACGAGAGGATGAGCCTGCTTAGCTAGGCTCTTAGAAGGTCTTCTCTCAGGTTGATGGCGAGGAAACTAGTGGACAAGTTGCCTGCTGGGTAGTGGCGAGAGGTAGACTAGGGACATGGTGGCAAGGGAATGAAGGGACGGTAGCAACGGCTACCAAGGGCATGAATACAATGTGTACTGCTACACAAGGGAGCTAGAGACAGGTACCGGGGGTAGAAGGTACATGTAAAGGTAGAACAAAGCTAGAGAAATAGCTATACGGGTGCTCGGGTATATATACAGGAGGCTAGTGTGCTGTAGGGCAGGCTGGGGAACTATGGGTATAGGGGAATGAGTAAGATGTATCTGAAGAGGGATATGTATCGAGATGCGGAGGGCTGCACGGACAGTGAGGAAGGCATAGGAGGCAGTAGAGAGACTGCCGACTGTGGAATTGCCAATGGTTAACAATGGCGAAGCAAGAACAAAGGAGAAGCTCATCAGGATGTGAAATATGAAGCGGAGGGGCGAAGTCCTGATGGCCAAGACTATGGTACACCATGCGGGTGACTCAGTGTGACGCGAGGGCGAGCTAGGGGCGAGACTTGGATGCGAGATGCGAGACGCAGACTATGAGGCATGTGAGGGGCACGTGACAGGTGGTGTGGATCACATGGGTAAGTCGGGTGACAGGGCGGTCACGGGGTCGCCGGGTTAGCTGTAGAGACGAAGTACACATGGGTGAGTGTAACGTGGGTCTAGGGGCGTGCACTTAGTGGGTGTGGCGCGGGTCACAGAGGGTACACTAAGGAGTGCAATACGAGGTTGAGAGGGATGTCTCGGGGTGCGGGTGTTCGCAGAGAGGCGAGGTGTGCACATGATAAGTGCACTACACGTCTGAAGCGTAGTCAAGTGTACGAGGAAAAAGGTTACACAGGGGAAGTTGTAACAGAGTGCTTAGAGCAAAAGGAGGCCATACCAAGTACTAATGATACTCAAATACCAAATGTGAATAAACCATTGCAATAAGGTTACTGTTTTATAATGGCTATATCTCAGCAGGCCCTGAGTGGAATGACATGACCTAGAGGGCAATGTTGTAGCCAAGAGTATGTACATTAATTCATCTCACCAACACTAAGCATGATTCCCACATATAATTGCAATATGCTTCATGTATTGAATTGAGATCAAACATTCCAATGGTTTTTTCACTTACTGTAGCTATTCTCACAGGAAACTTGTAAATATGTGATAGAGGCTATGAAAGAGTCCATATGGTCTATGTGTGCAAGGAATGGTGGCATGACCAGCCACATGTGCACTGGTGATCAGTCAAGCCAGTCATGGTCTGGGCTGTGCACACTCTTGTTATTCCAACAGAAAGCACAAATGCTATGGACATATTGTTAGAACAGCTATCATAGGTCTGACTCAGTCATGTGCAGATTGTGACAGACTGTTTGTATTCACTTGTCTGACTAAGTACAAGTCAGTACAAGTAGGTACAAGTACAGTAGAATGATCTCACCTCAGTCGTGTACGAATTGCAACGGACTAGGGTGATCAAGTACTACAATCAGTTCTATATACGAAAGGAAAACAATAACGAAGCACATATGGGAATGTACGGATCATATCCAGTGTTCGACGGTGTAGTAATCATATGATGATCTGCATCGGTCGACGGAGTAAGCAAGGATGGAGACAAAAAGGTGCGCGATAGTTCGTGTCGGAAACGTCCCTGCGCATTACCTAAGATCGCATCTGTGGATGCGCTCGCCAAATTCCAACACACATACTGTAGTCTAGAGGGAAGAAGTGTTCAAAAACGGTCTACACTCACTTCAAGGCTGAGTCTAGTAATATCCATAAGTAATATGCACCATCAAGAAGAAAAGTAGTTGAATATATATGTGCCATTACTATGACATTCTTGTCCATGGCGGCCAAGGTAGCAATATTGTAATTTGAATCGGACTTCTAACATCCGAAACAGTTAGTAAAGGTTGTCATGTGTCATTTATGCGGACAAATACACCGAGTTTGCAAAGTCCTGGAATTTTTGTAATATTGTACATGTCTCCTTTGTTTTCCTATCTGCGAACTGTGGATTCTTTTTAGTGTCAAAATGCTCCGGTACCCGATTCACAGGCTAGCGGCCTCCGTTAGATTGCGAGAGAGGGACTCCGAGAGCGCGCCGACATCAGATGCGACGTTGATCTGAAGTATTAGTCCGTTTTGCGCCGCACATTGGTAAACGAAAAAATTCGACGGACCATATCGAAACCTTGCTGAGCTCGTTTACGCGACTGCGCGCCAGATGTGCAGAAGATGGCACTGCAATGAATAAGTGCGAGTGAGTTCGCCACACCTCACTCCTTCCCCCGGGAGCGACACGAGAACGTACCACTTCTTGCCCTTACTGTGGGCGGCTTGCAAGATCTGCTGAATGACATTTTCCACGTCAGGATGGGGATCTGGGTTCGGAGGCGCATAACCAAGGGCCAACGACAAGTCGTATGGTCCGATGAAAAGGACATCTATTGTTGTTGTTGTTGTTTAAAAAAAACAGTCAGTGATGTACCAGCTCTATTCTCTGTCTTCTAACCTATTCCGTCGACTGCAGCGATATCATCAACGTTCTGCACGCCCTCTCGCGTTTCGATTTGGATCATAACCGTAACATGTTCGTTGGCGGATTTGAGGTACTCTGCTGCGCTGATCCCCCATACGCCTTGGGTGAACGGGCTACCAAAGCCGCGCCTGCCACTCGGCGGGAAACGGCTATCGGAAACAACTTCTTTTGCCTTGGCAGCATCAGAAACCTGTGACGAAAAGAACACGGGTATCGTGATTTTTTATTTAATTTCGTCGCAGGCTGAGTTACCGATCATCGATGATCGTGGGGATGGATAACGCACCATCGGCACGAGGACACCTCGTGCGCCTGCATCGAGCGCATACTTGATCTGCCACGATGTACTCGTACTCGCGCCCGTTGCGGGGATACGCACGAGTGCGCTGGGCGCGTTGGCGCCCAGTCCAGTGATTGCCTGGATGGACTCTGCTGCGCCGGGCTGAAGCGCAGTGAGCCCGTGCTCGCAGTCGATCACGACCCACGAGAGGTGTGGGCTCGCCTGCGCGACCGTGCGTGCGTGGATCACGCCGGGCATGGTGATCCATGCACCAAAGGCAGGCCTAGCGGCTTTGAATGCTTGTGCGAGAGCGTGGGTGGTCATGGAGTGCAGGGAACGGCGATAAGTAGCCCGTCAGAGGGTGCGGGGTGAGGTTGTACTTATGTATGGCTTACTCGAGTGACGCGGGAAGTCATGGGACGAACTCTCGCGGTCCGTGGTTAGGGGGTGAGTTGTCTCGTGACTACCAGTGAGACTAATAGAAGGCGTGCATTCCGTGCTAGACCGACCTCAAAAAAACCATCAGGGTTGGTCCTTACCAAGAACCGTCGCACCGTCTGATATGCGGATCATCGCAACCACCGAAGAAATATCGCGCGATTCAAAGATTGCATCCGAGACAAACGTATATCGCATCGGCGTATGGGCACCCTCGGACGCAAAATGGATTCAGAACCGACAATTCCTCGGAAAACACAACAGACAACGAATCGCGGTATGTCATAGGCTGCACTAATAAACGTTAGTCCGACATCTTTCTGTCAGCGCCTGGATACTAGAGCATGGTGATCACATGTGGTAGTGTAGATCACTTCACTTTTATTCGCTCAGACACCACTTGTGAACCGTTTTGCCTCCGGTGTCAGAAAGACATCGTGCCTTGCCAGTTCTCGCAGTGTTGTCTATTCAAATATGCAGGATAGTACTTCCGTATTGTGGAACCAGTGGTAACTATTTTAAATGTTGTTGGCCAGTATTTGACTTTGAACTAGATCTGTCCTATGTATAAAGGCTCTCGCACTGTATGTCCTCCTCGGGTGTTTTGAGCAGCCGGACGTATGGCTGCGCAAACACCTCTCGCCAACGTGGCTCCCCGAAAACACCCGTAATCGAATATCGTACTCGCATTATCATCCACGCAGTGTCCTTCAACACCGGGCGGCACCTACGCACGAACGGATGGGACCGGATCTCTACGAAGTTCTGACGGCGGTGTACTTGGCTTACTGTAACGCGTTTCGTGGCCGCAGTGCAGGCAGTGTCCGCTAGTCGGCTGGCGCGTCGTTTATCGCAATGGCGCGCATGTTTGACTCGCGCGTGGACCTCTGTCCAAGTTGGTTTCAGGGTGGTCGAGGGATCAGAGATATCGATGAGAACTTTGGGCGACGAGGATTGTGTGTCGTGATAGCCTTGGATTATTATTATTTTCAAATCTTGTCAAACGCGAGACCGTTTCAAGTGAACGCGCTCTCACAAGTAAGTGCACGCGGTAGCCCTCGATAGATTACACTTCGGATGCGGTAAAAACGTCATCAATGCTTTTAGTCTAGGGATAGAGATAAGTACAAGTCGAAACTTAGGCGTGCAACTGCTGCTGCTGTGCAGCACTTTGAGTGACAGGTGTCGTCGATGCCTCTGGCGAGTGTCTCTCACGCCGTACTTGAGACCGCCGTTCCGCCAGCGATGGAAGCACACGACCCTCTCCTTTGGCTATCCATTCAGTTATCCACCACGATCCACGACCCTCGTCTCTCTTGGTCTTCTTGATGTCCCTAAGAGCTTCCAATAGCCATAGCTGAGGTTTGACGGAATAGCGAGCTCGCATGAATTTCTCGTTGGGTTCGGAATAGGGCGTCGTCTCTCTCAAGAGCTTCTGCAGAGCTATCCGGACATCTCTTCCGAGAAAAGACGCGTGTTCATTTTTGCTCCGTAGGCAGGCTGCGTAGAGCATGGCACAGCTGGCAGGATCGTCGGTCACGGGGGAGAGATTGTTCATGCCAAATAGTGATACTGCAGCGATCATGTTCTCCAGAGGGTATTTTTGATAGAGAGAATGAAGGAGTGTGCGTGCAGCAGGGAGAGATGAAAGCGCGAAACCGTACTTGGGGTGATCTCCAAACACTTTCAGAGCGAGCAGAGGACAATCAAGCTCTGCACACCGACCTATAGTGATGGGGTGATAGGAACACGAATCAAGAAGCAGGAAGCAGCATGAGCATCAGACGATAAGACATACGAACGAACATCTCGACATCCAACGGCGTGAATGTTTTCCTGGATTCTCTCCACCGAGGAAATATCTCTGCAACAGCTCCGAGATGTTCCGCCGTGATTGCGAGCTGGAAGAGGCGCAACCAAACCGTGGTGCGTACCTGACCAGACTTGACGACCTTTACTCGACCGGTACGATCACGCACGAACTGGAGCAGTTGGTTGAATTTTCGCTCCCGAGCATTTGCATATTTTGGGAGTACGCGCTCGGAGACCTTGTGCTGGGGTATTGTCTGTGATGCGAGTTCGTTCGGAATACCGACAAGGTTGTCGCCTTTGCCAGTGCGTCGAGCTAATTGCATATAAATGACTCGTCCTTGGACGGTTCGGTAAAGAAGGACGAACCAAGTTTCGAGACGTGCAGCTGTTTCACCATGCATCTTGTGAGATGGGGAGCGTGGACGAGCGCGGACCGCCTCGCAACACTGACGAGGACGCTCGCCATGAACGATCACAACGAGCGACTCGAATTTTTGTTCTGAAACCAAACAAGTACAAATATATCGGCAAGAGTCCTACTGTGGTGGCTAACTGCAGGCTCATTGGCTGCTTGGCCAAAACCACAGCGACGCCATCCAGTGCGCAGAACTACGCTTTCCATCAGACTATCATATCGACCGATATTGGACTGCTAGGTTGAACAGAGCATGTCCGCGTGTGAGGCATTTACGTGCTTCCGAGCGTCGCTTGACTTTCCAACAAGGTTCCCATCATCATCAGGTGACGAGTCCACTTACGCATTTTGTATGACAGGACGGGGAATATATGATGGCGGATTTCGTGGAAGCGGCAGAAGGCGATGAGTTTCACAGATCGTACTGGAAGCCGAGGAAGGTGCCACAATATTGTTGGCTCACTACCCGTACTGATTTCCAGCATAGCCGATGGGCAACCGTGTCAACCAAACTTGGCTCAGACCATGCATGTCCACATACTTGGTTCCAGCGCGAAGGCTTCGCAGGGTGTTTGTGCGACATCACCGTCGGTGCATCGCCTTGGGTCCTTGAGTCGTTTCATGTGGTGGATGATCACGGCTGTGTAGAGGTGGACGCTCGGCTGTACGACATGATTTCCGGGGTCACTGCCGAAATTACGCTCACAATAATTTTAGCGGGGAACCAGCGTGAGAACTTGAAGAAGAAGGAGGGCGATGGGGCAACAAAAGGTAGAGTATTCAAAGGTGACCGGTGTTGTGCATCGACTCGGACTGATAAGGCCAAACAATTCCGTTGGAACACGTGATTTTTCGGAAGTTCTCTTATCATGCAACCTATTAGGTTTTCTCCCGTACGGATTGCCTGTCAGTGTCACCTTGTCACCGACAAAGATAGGGCGAAGCATTATTTTGACAAGATAACAGGATACCCCTACCTATGATGTTTTTGCAAAGCCGGCTGTGGCCGTTTATTGGATGATAGCGCCTCCTCTCCAGCTTAGTAAGCAAATCGCTTATCTCTTGGAAACCAGTAAGGAAAGCTCAAGGTACACAAATCCCACACCAACGCGGCTATATCAACGGCAAACTTGGCACCTCCCGAACACCCATCATTTGCATTTCACCTCCTGCATAATAACAGCTGGAGCCCTTTCAAGATGGTGAATGTAACCTACGATGCCTGTACGTTCATGCCTTCTCGGAATACAGCCATTCATTGACTTGGGCTCCTCTCAGCGGATGACCTTATATGGACCAACCAGGATGGGACTGGCGTGTACAACCTCGGCGACATTGCTTGGACACTGGCGTCAACTGCTCTGGTATGGATCATGATACCAGGCGTTGGTTTCTTCTATTCTGGCCTTTTGCGGAGGAAAAATGCGCTCAGCATGATCTATCTCAGCATGATGACCGTCGCCGTGGTGTCGTTTCAGGTGTGTTTGGTGGTTTCATACGATGACAGGTTCTCACGTGATAGGCTAGTGGTTCTTTTGGGGGTACTCTTTGGCGTTCAGCGAAACTGCCAGCAAGTTTATTGGCAACCTGGGCAAGTCAGAATTTCCTGATTCGTTCGAGGCAGCTCTCACCTTTTTTTAGACCACTTTGGTCTCATGGGTGTACTTGACCGGCCTTCTGTTGGCAGCAAACATGTGCCCTCGATCGTTTTTTGTGTCTTCCAGCTCATGTTTGCTGCTATTACGTAGGCCATTCTCTTGAATTGTAGTAGCCACCACTGACATTTCCATTGGATAGCCCCATGATTGCTATTGGCGCTGTCGCAGAGCGAAGCCGCCTAGGACCACTCCTTGTGTTCGTATTCGTATGGTCAACATTGGTATATGATCCGATTGCTTGCTGGACTTGGAACCCCAATGGTTGGTCGTCCCTTTTAGGGGGACTTGACTTTGCTGGTGGCACCCCTGTCCATATCTCTTCTGGCACTGCAGCCCTGGCCATCTCACTTTATCTTGGAAAGCGTCGTGGTTACGGCACAGAGCGACTCGCGTACAAACCTCACAACACCACCTATGTCATCCTAGGCACGGTCTTCCTCTGGTTCGGCTGGTTTGGATTCAATGGTGGTTCGGCTTTGGGTGCCAATTACCGTGCCACTATGGCTTGCATCGTCACCAACTTGGCAGCTAGCGTTGGTGGTTTGACCTGGATGCTCTGGGTGAGTACTTTGGAGAAATCAAGTTGTCTCTTCCTAAAAGCTTTTCAAAGGATTGGCGTTTAGAACGCAAGTGGTCTGCCGTTGGTTTTTGTTCTGGTGCCATCGCAGGTCTCGTTGCCATCACCCCAGGTTCTGGATATGTGGGTGCTCCAGCCTCGGTATTGTTTGGTTTTATGGCTGGCACATTGTGCAACTTTGCCACCCAATTGAAGTTCCTTTTCAAATACGATGATACTCTCGATGTGGGTCCTCGTCGGATAACCTTGTTTATCACTCACCCAAGGAATGACAGATCTTTGCCTCGCACGCTATTGGTGGGATAGTTGGCAACTTGCTCACTGGCCTCTTCGCTCAGTCAAGTGTCGCGGGTGCTGACGGAAGTACTCCGATTCCTGGAGGCTGGCTCGATCATCACTACAAGCAACTCGGCATTCAATTGGCAGATTCATTATCTGGCCTCGCATACTCCTTCACTGTGACTGTGCGTTTCTTTTTTCTGTGTACAGCGTATTTTACATCTATCCATTGTCCTTTTTTTCTTTTCCAGACCATCATTTTGTGGGTCATGCACTTTATTCCCTTCCTTCGTCTCCGTTGCGACGAGGAGACCGAGATTATTGGTATCGACGACGCTGAGATGGGCGAATTCGCTTACGACTATGTCGGAATGGAGGTTGAGCTTTTACCTCGGCAGGAGTACAACCACACTGCAATTAGCGGCAACCGCGAACCCCAGCACACTGCATCGACCTCACAGGAGAGCGAGCATGAAAAGACATCCAACATGGTCACCATGGCCACATTGAGTGTTTGATGGACTCCTTTTATTTAATTTCCCTTTTTTTTTTGTCGTAGATTGCAGGTTGTTGGGCATAAAAAGATTGGCTTTTCTTCTTCGCTTCGTTCCTTACCCCTAGTCCCTTGATCCCCCTCTCTGTACTTAGAACACGTCCTCAGTTAATTGCACTGGTCCTCGCCCACGAACAGTCGTAGTGTTGCTTTTACGTCCGTTGCCAATCGGTTCCCTCCGAGTCAATAGATCGCCCTGGGTTCGCATCGTAGTATGTAGGACTAGGGTATCGTGCTAGTATTGTATCTGTTGTTGTTGGTTTCCCGTATCTTTTTCTAAGCTAGACTGAAAGGTCGCTATATCTCGAGCTTGGAACGAGGCGACGTTGTATTTGGGTGACTCATTGTCCCTTGAAAGGGCAACCCTTTATTCCTTGATAAGCATACTACGGATCTGAATGAACGACAAAACCTCCGAGTTAGTCAGATCATGCGGTATCGAGCACCACTCTTTGATATGGCTGCGATAAGTAGACTCAGGGAACTGGGACTTAATGCGACCCAGACCTTCAAGCCTCAGGAACGACGCGTCGTAGCCACCCATCAACTTGGCGCAATGGCCATCTTGAAAGCGGTCGTCCATATGTCATTCACGTTCATCGTTCATTGCTCGTTTCGCCAAAGATGGAAAACCCGAATGTACTGTGTGGGACTGGTCGTGTTCTTGGTTTGACGTACGTGGGGGTCCGAATATCAGCGATGACTAAAAGCGTGTATATGTGCCTCGGCGGGCGCACCGGAAGGGATGGTCTGTTTGGGGAGGTACAAGCGGGACTCTTTACGGTGATGTGCCTCGCAGGCACGTCCTGGACGTGCTGTACAGTTCCCATGCGGAGTCGCGGGAGTCCTTTACGATGGCTGGATGACAGCGGGACCCAAGAGCGGAAGGAGAGTCATATGACGGGTATCCATACCCACTCACAGCCTTTCTCCACAGCCTAGATGCGAGGCCCTGCGATGGGGACATCCCATCGCTTCACGTTTACCCGACTAATACACCTACTAGTTCATGTCGGACGTTTTACCTTCGTATACCGACGCCGTCGATGCGTCAGATCCGCCGCGGTATACGCTCCCCGCGACGTTTACCATCGGTCGCCGCAGCGTAGGTCTGCTCGTCCAGCCACAGCAGCTCAAGGGCCATCTGTCCATGCTGCATGCATTCCACACCCTCCGGGCGATGGTAGAGTCGGATGTCGCGCCGTTCCCGACGGAGGTACGTGCCATGGAGCCAGAGAAACGATGGGGCTGGTTCGTCAACATCGCCGTCGAGAGGTTCGTGACGGCGATGACCGATGTCGTTTTGAAAGTCTTTAGAGAGACTGACATCCTGCTCTCTCTTCTTTCGCAAGGTTTGATCGCTGGTGCCGCAGTCTTGGCGAGTGGTGCTTCGTGAACATCGAGTTGGCGCTTCCCCCAATCGACGTGCTCATGGTCTGGCATGCCTATCTACTCAATCCAATGTACAAACGTGTTGTCTTGGCTGTTTGTCGTCGGCAATGTCGAATGACCCCCCTTTCTTTCTTTGCACAGATGGTACGCGGAAGATACAGAGCGTATATCGGTATTGGCCCACTTGCCAGCGTTTACAAACTATCTCTCCACCCATCTCGTGCGTGTGTGGCTTGACAGAATGAGCTGTCCTCTCCGCTGATAATGGGTGTTGCTACAGGAATCTCCTGATCTTCTCATTTCCAGTGTACCCAAACCAGCTCGAGTCCGTAATTGGGAGCGGCACACAAACACGCCATACGACCCCCTCGATGCCGCCACGGTGGTATCGCTCAAGGACATCCAGTGTCCGCACTGCGAACGCTGGACAAACGCGCGTCAGTCCCGCTACCAACATCTCCAGTGAGAGGCGCACTGACGGTCGCACAGCATTTCTTGGTCCAGATGGTTCGGGGTATGCGCAGAGCAACTTCTTTTCCAGCTGCACGTCGTGCGGGAAGAAAATCAAGAAGGGCATGTTAGCTCTGTACAAGTTCGCAAAGGACTTTGCAAAGACGGACGGATTCCTCGCGTTCGTTTGCCCCCTTTGCCCTACTGGTGTGTAGTGGGCTGACTTGACGTCTCCATAGTGGAACCCTGTACACGCCTTATGTACAACACGATGCTAACCGTGCAAGACTGATCAAGCAACGCGTCATGATAGTGACTCAATTCTCCTTGTCAAGCACGCCCGATGCGCAGCAAGTCATGCGCAAGTTGAAGTTTAATCCCGAGTTGCTAACTGGGATCTTAAGCGGACATATTCAGCGCGGAATGTATGCCTAAGATGCTGTTTGACAGACTTGCCCTTTCTGAACCTTTTTCGTCAGTGGAAGGAGAATCTTGAGTGCATACACGGACGACCGGCCGTTCTCGGTCGAACTCGTAGGTGCTGTGAGTGCCGGAATCCTCCCCCATTGGTTGTATTTCTATGAACTCGCTTCACTGACAGCCGTTATAGGTCCTACGGCAAGCTTCATTTGTTCGCAAGATGGTTGATCTCGGCTGGACGGATCCTGCCTTCTTCGCCGACGAGGAAGAAATGGTCGTCTTGCAACATTGTGTCGCAAGATACCACGCGTGCGTACGACCACGCGATTTTCCACTGCATATTTGATCTATTCCTCTGCAGTTTCTTGGGACTCATGGCGGATGCACCCGGGTCGTTCTTCGTTCCGACGCTCGACATCGACCTTGCGTGGCATACACATCAACTCTCGGCGAGGAGTTATCACGCGGAATGCAAACGCGTTGTGGGTCGGTATATCGATCAGTACGTAGGCATTTCTCACACTAGCTCATGATGGCGTTTGAGCGGAGCAAACTATTATCCACCAGCGACGACAAAGTCGACGAAGATCATCTCGCAACCTCGTTCGATGTTACATGCCGTGCTTGGACTGTGTGTACACATGCCGATGCGTCGTACCCAATTGAGACCTAATCCCTCTGACTGACCAGGATCGATACGGGCTTCCCTATACGTACTGCGGCTGTCCGCTCCCTGGAACGACGTTGGGCCAGCGGTTGCGGCACGCCTTGTCACGGTATCGCCTTCGTCAGACGACGACCGACGAACTGGACGTCTTGCGGCCACCGCCCGACGCGGCTGCCGGAACGCATGCCAGTGACCACAACGCGGTCTATCTGATACACAACCGCAAAGCGTCCGAGCGGGCACGCGAGCGAAGACGGAAAAGGGCGGAACGACGACAGCGCCGGGAGGCAGCTGCGCGCGATGCCGCCGCCGTCATGGGCGTCCACAAGAACAGGTCACCCATCGCGATGCAGTACGACAACGCTCGCACGCACGACATTGCGTTCTTGTATCCCGTTCCGCTGTGGATCGGGGTTGCGGCATGTGTGATGGTGCCGTTTGTTGTGAATAGCGGCGCGGTGAGGACTGTTCTTCTTCTGGTCTTCGATTGCATTGACGCATGTGGGTTTGCGTGTATGTTTCTAGGGTATGGGAGGTTGTGCGGCCGCGTGTGCAGGTGGGGCTGGTGCTTGCGGAGGAGGCGGTGCTTGTGGGGGTGGTGGTAGCACTTGTGGAGGTGGTGGTAGCACATGTGGAGGTGGTGGTAGCGCTTGTGGAGGTGGTGGTGGGTGCGGAGGTGGCGGCGGATGCGGTGGAGGCTGAAATCTGGACATTCAAATACTCGCACCTCTATCTCGCAAGCTTGGACGGTGTTGTCAAGTAATTTATTAGTCGGTCAGTTCGATCCTGATACGGGACATTGTTCTCATTATAACTTTCACATCAAGTTCCTTGTGGTAGACGCACAGGATAACTCTTGCCCCTCAAACTCCCCAATGTCATGGAATGGAGACGACGCTGTCCTGAATCGGAGTTGTTGTCAGTGTACGATTCAGCGTCTCGATTCTAACTGACTTCCCCCAACTTGGGAGAGATCGTTTGGCTCACTCATCCGACGATCACAAGCAATGCTGTTGCACGCACTTTGGGGAACAATGACGCCAAGTATATACCACATGTTCAACCGCAGGACCAACATGAAAAGAAGGGACCTGTGGAGATCGACGTTTGGATACCAAAGATAAGTCTTCAAAGCCTCTGCATCGGGCTTAGTAGTTCTGGACCATATACTTCATAGCTTGCGATTCCCCCTGTCCATCACAACGGTTGATGACTTTCTCAAGTGTCTGGTGATTATTATTTTTTCAGCGCAGGCCAATACTAACGCACGCATGATCGATGGCATGGAGAATTACCTGGTTGACCTGCATAAAGGGTTCTACGAGCTCCGCGCCTAGAACGTCCTTGACAGCAGCGTCGGCGGCCAAGTATCGTCTCGCTTCGTCAATGTTCAATGGCATACGCTTCGTGATGCCCAACGCCGCGCGCTCCGTAGCAGATATCTCGGCGGCCGTCCGTGGCGAGTCGCAGTTGTGCACCGTGAGCGCCAGAGCGTCTCGGATACCGATCATTCCACATGCCATCGCCTGGGTGGCGAGGTAGGGGTTGGATGTACCATCGACGGATATAATCTCAAAGTTGCGCGTAGCTGGGAATAGGGCGTTCGTCAAGCGGACCGGCACCTCGCGATTATCCACCCCCCAACACACCCACGTACCTCCGGCCATTATCCCGTCCTGCATTTGAGCATACGAAGCAGGCAGAGGGAGCGTGAGGGCGGTCACGGAAGGAAGATGGTGCATCAGACCAGACAGGAAGGCAGACTCTGCGGGTCTCAAGAAGTCGTAAGGGGATGTGCCTGGCCTTTCCCCGTGAACCGAAACGTGCATATGAGCACCACTCCCACCTGACATTTCGATCAAACACTAATACCCACATAATAGATTCATATACTTACAGCTGTCTAGGGCGAGTCTGGGGGCAAATGTAGCCTTCAGACCGTGCTTTCCTGCAATGTTATAGATAGTCTCGCGAGTATGAACAAGGGCGTCTGCGACTTCTAGTGGAGGCAACGGGCCTGTGATCACTTCATACTGCAGCAGAAGTGGCTGACCGGTGAGTAAAAAGAGGAAATGCCGACGAGCTGAGGTGGACGAACCTGTCCTGGCGCAGCTTCTGCATGATACATCTGCAGTTCAATCCCGTCCTCTTGAATGGCATCTGCGATCTCCTCCAGTACTCAAATCTGAGTACCTCCCGTCGAAAGTGCGAGGGACGCAGACCATTGATGTTCGTCCACGGCTTCGACTGGGTGAGTTGACTTGAGAGGAATAAATTTGCTTTCGAAGCCAACCAAGAATTGAATTCCGAGTTGGTCTGTAGCGTACCTAGCAACAATTATTAACTATACCTGCCAACCATCTAGGAGGTCATTTACTTGACAAGGTGCAACAAAGCCGTACGAGGGCAGAAAGGGACCTCAAATGACGGTCCACTTGGCCGTAGAATAGCTAACTTCTCCTGGAGGAACCCAAAGAAGACACCATGCCCCGGAGCATAGTGACAGGAGCGAAAGGAAGCGAGATCAAAGACATAAATGTGCTCTCCAACCACGGTGAATCCGGGTGCAACCTCCATGACTACCGCTCCAAAAGCCGCCTTAGTCAATGCGACGCCGGGTCGCTCCGATGCAAGAAGCTTGGGGAAATGGGATACTGACAAGATTCGCAAACGGACCTGATTAGAAAGATCTACCCATTGAACACGACGTATCGGATGTTGATAGCATTGAAGAGGGGTAAAGATTAGCGTGGGATTTAGTCAGCGTCAAAGGGGACATTGTGTCAGTAGAGTGCTTGCAAGTGGGTTGAAGTTGGGCTTGGCACAATCTCTCAATTTGTACCAGAGGGGCTATGATAGGAGAAAAATTCCATTGACAGCGCTCCGAAGACTCGTCGGCTTGGATTCGAGGTCAAAGTAAAAAGCGAAGGTCTGCAAGATTACGTAAGCATGATTAGAGCATTCCAACCATACCCACTGAGTAGTTGAGTCTTTGTAGAAATGACTCCCGCTGTCGAACCCACTTTTGAGCGTCATGTTTTTATCATCGAGAACCACTTTTTTTTTACCAGTAGCGCTCAGTGGTGTTGTCGTGAAGTTCGCCAACTGCAGAAGAGATCCGTATGAACCAGGGATGACACATATCGATACCACCAGATAGGGTTTTGCCGACTGGTACCCAACTAGAGTGCCCGAAGTACTGGTTCTGCGTGGTTCACGGAAATAGCGTGATCCTACAACCCATGCGGCTGCAACGTTTAAGCAATCTAGATTATCCTTGCGTAAGTCTGCCAACTCGCCACATATGAGATCACTAAGGAAGCATTTAATACACCGTGAACTATTCGATGCGGCCGCACCGCTGATAGCCCCCTCCATGATTCCACTACCACGATGACTATTTCTGCCCGCTTTCTTGGCGGCCGGCGTCCTCGCCTTGCTGATCTGTTTCTTCCACCCAAAACATAGGTTGCATCCCAATATCCTGTGGATGAGCAAGGAACAACAAAAAACCTGGGTGATACGTTACTCATGCGTTTACATGTTTCCTACGCTGGGACACACCTTCCTTGTCGGTCGTCACCGTGGGTGGCTTGATGGAGTCACGGGGTCCAGATCAATAGGGTCGGCTGGGGCCAAGATATTAACAATCTAAAAACACGTTACTGTGGGAATGGGATCTCCAATCCTGTAGGGTACATCGTCCCCCCACCTCCATCACAGCCGTAGTCCGTGCACTATGTAATTAGACAAAACCAACGTGTAAGGTAATGATAGGGTAAAACACGTACGGCCTCTTTTATGTATGTGGAGAAGGGGGCGTCGTTGATCTCCACAGTAGCGACCTTGGTCATGGGCGAGTGTGCCAACTATTGCGGGGCCAGGAGAGATCTGTTATAGCGTGAACTGAAAAGTGGAGCTGGAATCAAAAGTGTTAGTCTACTACAAAGACTCTGGCGTTGTCACGCGTAATTTCATGGGGTCCACAGGTTAGGTAGTCGGACAATCTTCTTTTCAACCGCGACATCCTCTTCATCAGGGAATTGATTCAGTGAAGTGGTGGTCAAGCCTGTAACATCAAGATAACGATGACTGCAAGTAATCACAACTCCAACCACAAAGGGTCGTACGTCGTCGCCAAGTTTCAATTCTAAATTTCTGGTAATTAAGAAGAGGATGTTTAATTGCAGAGGGTGATATCCACACTTGCTGGGATGTCTTTTTGTGGTTTTCGGTGCGAGTCAATTTGTACGACCGATGCAATGAGTGTCATCTGGTTGACCCGCAAAAAAGAGTTCTACGAGCTCCGCACTGGGGTGTGTTTGATGGCAGCGTCGGTGACCGTCTGTAGGAAGGCACGGTTGTGAACCGTAACTTAGCAGGTGACCTGGTAGCACACAAGAAATGTTTGCTCATAAACATGCTGGAAGGTTGGCTTTGGTCGCGATTTAGGTAAGTTCCACGTGACGAATCCACGGGGGAATTGCTGTCCATACGCTGTCTTCTATCTCAGGTAGAGGTTAAGGTTCGCCGAGGTCACGGATTCTTTGATACTAATATACGCATAGAATAAATAAAGTTCGAGTTTCTGTTTGAAAGAGAAAAGTGACAGACTGATACAAAGCCCCAACAATCTGCTCGTCAGATCTAAGCAGCAAGACACTTAACTACAGAGACCTTCAACACGATTCAGTGTATTTTCCAAGATGCGCTCGTCATCCCGTTTGGTAATTACCAGGTCCCCGGACAACCGTCCAGTGCTCAGGTCTTCGTTAAGATTCGGCGTAGGATACGACACTTCCCCATCCTTACCACCCCAGTCAAAATCAACTATCATTGCACGCCCGTCATTCCCGCTGATAATGTTAGCATCCCGTAAGTCGCCATGAACGAAACCGTTATCATGAAAGTGTTTGACGACTTTCCGTAAATCAGACTTCCAGCGTTCAACGTGCTCCGAGATGTGATCGTGCGTGGTGATGGGAACTGCATCAGGCAGGTATGTCATCGCCACACCATACCACCCGCCTGAGAGACGCTCATATGCCAGTAAGTCGGGTGCATGACCAGATGTAGCACAGATGGCATGTAGCTCTGGACAGTATCGACGAGTAAACTTGACGAAGATTTCTTCCCCCAATTTGGTCTTCGCGAGATATAAGAGTCGATTGGATCGAGGCTCGCCGAATAGGTCATCGAATTTCACTTGAATTTTGAATTCGAAGGAGTCACCAGACATAGCACTATTTCCCCATGGACGGAGACCGGATACACCAGGAAGGCGAAGGTTGTTCGACCCAACCATAGGGAACCCCTCACGTCCATCTCTGAGAACACGATGTTGGAACACGGAGGCGGCGGCAAAGGCTCGATAGAGTGCATCACGATCAGCTCCCTCTGACGCTGAGCATATACAGGACAATGTTGGGGTTAGGCTGACAAGACGGAACTGGGTATCAAGGCCCAGTATAGCATAGAATTTGATATCTGGCCCTAGACAACAAGAAGAATCAGTATAACTTGGGATTCATAAGTATTCAACTCGCACCAATGACAGTAATCCCAAGTCCAGGGACTCTCCATCCATCCATCCTTGTTTTGAGATCACCTACTGCTTGATCATAGGTCTGGGCAAAGCGTGCAACAAGCTTAGCCTCAGGCATTGCAACATTACCAGCAGATGAATTTTTGAATTCAGTGATCACAACTGCCACCTTGTGGTCACCAAGATAGTTCCAATTGGTCCCCCCATAGTAACGAAGGAGTTTTGGGACACCCCTTCTTGCAGAAAAGATCTTGCGAATGACTTGTAACCCCTTGTCGTTTCTCTCAGCTTCGCAGTTGAAAATTTCACACATTGCCTCTGCAAATTCATCCACAGCCCATTGAAGGTCACCTACATCCACATCACTGAGGCCATCAACATCTGTGTGACCTGCAACAATGTCAAAGAATTGACCGAATCCATCATATATGAGAGAAACAGGAGGAATATCATCTCTGAGTGGGCGGTCATCCAAAACCTTCTCCTCCGGTTGTTCTTGTATTTGCTGGTAGTTATTTGGCTGAGCAGCCTCCGAAGGTGGCGTGGTCACAATTTTTTTCCGTTTGGGATCACGAGCAGGATCTGTACTCAAAGGGGATCGCCCTCGCTTCTTTTCTGAAATGAAACCATCCTCAGCAATGCAAGGAAGAAGCATCAGAAGATGTTGACCATGAGACTCACCGGGAGGTACGATGATTAAATGGAGATGGTTGGGAGGAACCTTTGGGAACTTTTCAAATAGGATGTCCATTGGGTGCAACGGCATATGATCAGAGGGCTTGTACGTCAAGACTGTATCGAGATCTTGGCGAGGAATCGATACTTGGTAGAGAGCAAGATCCCTTGCTGGTAATTCGTAAGCTATCTTGGGCTTTATGACGTCCTTGAGGAATGCGACATTTCGCGTGCCTAAAACCTCGACGGAGAAAACGTGGTGGAGATCATCGCCACGTATCCAATAGTTAAGGA
>JBBPJS010000185.1:0-21335 GCA_038088835.1 Singerocomus rubriflavus
AGGTGCTTTTGGCGGACCACCGATACTGACACTGGGTGCACGTCTGTTCCTAGGCATGAATGGCTGCCCAAATGGTGGTATGACCATTGGAAATCCTTGGCTGAGAGGCGTCATGGGAATAGCAGCCTGTGGTGGGAAGGCGGGAAAGGGTGCCACGCTCGAGTGGCCTCTATGATGCTGGTAAGTGGGTCGACTCGGAGCATTTGCGGGCTGGGGAGGGAAGAAGGACTGCATGGGAGTCTGAAGTGGGGGCGGCGCGATTTGAAAAGGTGCGGGGTGGTAACTCTGCTGAAGGGACGATGGGAGGCCCGGTGAAAATATGGGCTGTCCCCCTCCAAAGGGCTGCTGCATGTCGAATGGAATAGGAATGTTGAGACGAGGCAAAGGCTGTCGTAGTGGTTGTGCGGCCATTCGGCGTGCTCGGAACAGGCTACAAGATCGTCACTATGGTGAACTGGGATCAGTCTGAGCAATACGCGAGGCAACGAACAACGCGAGAGAGCAGCGTCGCACGCGAACGTCGACGTGGACGTGGACGTGGACGAGACAAGAGCGGTCGGCGAGGAACCGAAGCAGGGCAGACAACTGAAAAAGCCGGTGATTCATTCAGAATACTCTCGCTTGTACTCGGTCCACGTGCTCGCCCCCGAATAACTTTGGATAGTGAAACGCGTACAATACATACACTGCCAGCACGACGAGAAGAGGGACAGAAAGCCGCCTACTCTTCGTACATGTCGTCCTCGTCAGAGTCCGACTCAATCTCGATGTACTTCTTTGTTTTGCCCCTCGCGGCACGCGTCGGTGCAGCAGGACGCGCCTCCACCACGTCGCTAATCACCTTGTCGTCCACATCGCTCTCCACCTTTTTCTTCGCAGCCGCAGGCTTGCTCCCAGAGGCTTTGCGCGCTGTAGCCTTCTTCGGCGCCTCCAAAGGTCCAGCCTTGCCAAAGAAGTCAGTCATCGCCGCTTGTGCCGTCTTTGTCTTCTTTGCTGCTGGTAGGATGTACGCCTCCTCGTCACTCTCATCGTCGTCATCCACAGGACTTTTGGGTACCGCGTCAGACAATAGTTAAACCAAGGATTGTAAACGCACGATTTTCGCTTTGGCACCCCCACTGCCTTGGCCTTGCCTTTGCCTTTTGCTAGCACGGCGGGTGAATCATCCATCTTGACATCCGAGTCCGAGTCCACCTTGACAGCCTTCTTCTCCACGGCTTCCGTTTTCACAGGTACATCCGAAATCTCAGTCTCCGACTCTGATTTCACCTTGACTGGTGCCTTCTTGGCCGCTGTCGTCTTCCTTGGGGCAGGAGCAGGCTTCCCGTCGTCACTCTCTTTCTTCGAGGGCCCAGCAGTAGGCCTCGGCTTCGGCTCCGCCTTCTTCTTAGCCGCGGTCTTTGTAGGTTTGAACTCGTCCTCCGAGCCATCCGAACCAAAGGCATTCCGTCCAGTCAGCGACTTTCGGTGTCTAAGCGTGGCTTGCTTCTTCTTGACCTTCTTTCCGTTGGCATCAAGCAATGTCTTGTTATCAAAATCTTGGCATGATTTCTAGGGTAGAGCGCTCACTATGTTGAGAGAACAACAATTTAATTCACACTTACGTCCCATTCCTTCAAGAAGTTGTCTAGATCGTCGTTCCAAAGCGAGATAGGAGTGCGTTCAAGCAGCGCAAGAAGTTCTGCCTCCTTGTCCGCGGCTTGTTGCAAGAGTTTCTCAATCTAGTAATCTTCCAAATCAAAAGATCATGAACTGAAGCTCATCCCGATAGACATACCTTCTCTTTTGTCAGACTCCAAATAGCCATGCCCAACAGATAGTCGTAATCTGTTGAGCCAGGAACGTCCTCTGCCGATTCCTCGTCCTCGTCAGGGTTAACAACATCTTCAGTCTCGCCCGCTGCCTTGGCCTTGGTCACCTTGGGGAACGGACGGAATTTGAGTTTGCGCAGGTCAGCCATGATGTCCGCCTTCTTGCGGTTAGATACGACCAGTTGTTTCTCAATAATCATCTTGACGAATCTCGCTTGGTTGGAGAGTTTCTCGAACTGAAGTTGGAGCTCGTTGGCCATGTGATCCTGCGTCCCACCACTTCCGTCAGTTCCGAGATATATCCCAGCAATACCGTACCCACTTTTCGCTTCTGGTAATACGCCAGTCGTTGGGGGTAAAACTCTTCGATAACCTCCTCTGGCGAGGAATACTTCTGAATCTTGCCCTCGAAGTTGAAGCAGATCATATTGCTCGTATTGACTTTGCTCGTCAACTTGAAAAACTCGATTAGGCCTTGCTCCTCTGCCTTCTCAAGATCCTTTGTGGCCATCGTAATGACAAAATGGATGTTGACATTGTCGTGGTGCTCTTTGTAGTCCTGTTTATCATCACGATTCAATGGATAGTGCGTAGATGCAAAGATGGATACAAGACCTTGATAACACCCTCCCCTTTCTCACCAATCATGGCTTCCAACTCGGCCTTGTATGACTGAGTCCACTTGTGGATAGGCAACTCGGTGATTTCAATGGTCGTGTCATTGATCTTGCTCGCAACACCAGTGACGTCGTACTTGTGTTCACCAACTTTCTTGATGGAACCCTTGAACCCTCGCCACCAAGGGAGCATGGGGATCATCTCTTCACCAGCCATCAGCCGCCGTATATTGGCAACAATGTCCTCCGGATTGTAGCATGGGATGCTGGTACTCCATCCTATCGACCAGCGGTTCAGTGACTGGATTATACCAAAGAAAGAGAAAGAGACTCACCAGTCCCTATACCTTCCGCGCCATTGATAAGCACTACTGGGATGACGGGCATATAATACTCTGGCTCAATCCAGTCGTTATCTTCCTTTAGATATGTCAACAATGGTCCATCATCTGAGTTGAATATCGTCCTTGTCAAGGGTGCCAGCTCCGTGAAGATATACCTGGCAGAGGCGTGGTCTTTACCGCCCATATCACGCGTTCCATACTGACCATTCGGCAACAGAAGATTCAGGTTGTTCGAACCGACGTAATCTTGAGCGAGGTTGACGATAGTCATGGTCAACGAGGCTTCACCATGGTGGTACGCTGCAACTTCAGAAATATAACCGACGAGCTGAGCAACTTTGATCTCTTTCTTGAGCTTGCGTTTGAAGCAGCCCCAGATAACCTTTCGTTGACCTGGTTTGAGACCATCCGCTACCGAGGGAATAGACCGAACGTTATCGGCCATTGAGAACAGGACCAATTCTTTGTTGATGAAATCCGAGAAAGGAATCTCGTCTATGTTGTGATCAAGATATGTCCCAGGCTGTAGGCGCATCAGACGACGCTGGTACGAGAGGATTTTGGCTTACCTTGAACTGGCGCAGCCACTCCTTCCGTTCGTCGGCTTTTTTCTTGCTGAATGCGAGGTCAATCAGTTCCTTATCGCCATCTTGAGTAGAGGCGAATGGAATCATATGTTTCTCCATATTGCTGAAGTAGTAACGTGCATCGGCGTCACTGCTCGTTCCGAGACCCTACCATGTTGTTCAATGACGGGGCACAAACGGAAACCACACAACAACGAACTTTGTAGTATTTCGAGTCCCACTTATGTGCATCTTGCGTTCTCTCCAGCCATTGCTCATATTCAGGAATAGTGAAAAAGTCGATTCGCTGCTTCCCTTTTGTCACTCGCACGATGGGTGTTACGAACTCGACAAGAAAATTGGGAATTTTGAGCAACGAAGGGTAGAAGTGATCCAAGAAGTTAATGAGAAGACCCTTGATATGTGAACCATCATGGTCCTATACGACAAATCCCCAGTCAGTCTAAAATGTCATAAGTGGAATGGACCCTGACCTGATCAGTCATAATCATCAGCCGACCATACCGCAAACTGTTGACAGCCAAATACTCCTTGTTATGTTGCAAGCCCATGATTTTCTTGATGTTCTGAATCTCCTCATTCTTCATGATCTGGTCATGTTTGGCTTCTCGCACATTCAGCAACTTTCCACGCAAGGGAAAGACACCAAAGTAATCGCGTCCAACGACGCCAAGACCAGCAACCGCGAGAGCCTTGGCGGAGTCTCCTTCCGTCAAGATGAGAGTACATCGATCTGCATTCTTCGTTCCAGCATTATTGGCATCAGCAAGCTTGGTCATGCCAGCAAGGCTGTCACAGGAGTCAGGTCGGAAACATCGCCCACATGAAGCCCACTCGCCGGTTGCGCTTCGTCCCATCAGTCTTTTTTATCTGTTGGTCTGCCTTGAACTTTGCCCAATTGAGCACGTTGTCAATAATGGAGGATTTCAAAACTGGCAAGGACTATGTAAGACTCCGAATCACAGATACGATCCAAACAAACCTTTCTTCATAAAATCCTCAGACAACACCGGCTTCGTACCAAACTTGGACGCGATCAACGTCAGCGTCTCCTTCGTCTGACTGTCAAAGGTAGGGTTCTCAATGAGGGCGTTCACGAAGATCCACATGTGGTTCTTGATCTGTGCGGGCTTAACTTTGGCACCCTTGTTCTTCTTCTCGATAGCAGCAATAAGATTCTTGGAAATTTGGTCTGCCATAAGTGCAACATGACTACCGCCTTTAGTCGTCGCAATCGAGTTTGCAAATGAGACCTGTTGGAAGGTCCCTTCCGAGACGGCAAACGCGACTTCCCAGCGCGGGCTGATTTGCTCGTAGATCATGGTCGGTTTCGCCTGTGCAGCACCGCCGGAAGCGGCAGCTGCCTCGGAGGCTGCCGATTCAAGGTACATCTCCACGTATTGTTTAAAGTTCTTGATCTTCAAGCGTTCATCGTTAAGATACACCTTGACATCCCTGATTGTGCCAGCCATATCATAGACGCGCCTCTTGAGAAGGGATAGCGTGTCCTCGTCGATACGCTCCATCCCAAAGCGTTTCAAATCTGGCCGAAAGGTGACCCTGGTATATTCTTCACCCTTGCTGTTCTTTGTGATTTTCGCAGTTCCGCATTCACTCATGTTACTCGTCCACGTCTGTTTATATTTTTGACTCGAATTCTTGTCGGCGGTGTCGATAGTGAATTCGTGCGAGTAAATGTTGGCCAGCTTGGCACCGTAACCGTTACGACCGCCCGTTAACTTCTTTTCGTCATCATCATAGTTAGAAGAGGACAGTAAATGTCCAAAGATGAGTTCTGGAATATAGATCTTCTCCTTGCTGTGCATCTCAATGGGTATACCGCGACCGTTGTTGTATACGGATATCGTGCCCTCGTCTACATCGATATTGACTTTGAGCGTGTCCATATTGGAATCATTGATCTCGAGAGAGCTAAGGCAAGGCGACATATCCCACGAAGCAGCATGCATACCTTGTTATCCGCTGCATTGACAAGGATTTCGTCTACGATCTTGAAAAAGCCAGGAACGTACTTGACTTCGCGATACACTACGCGTCTGTTCTCAGAATCATACGTCCACATCAATTGAGTAACGGTCTCCACGCTCCCAATGTACGAATCAGGCCGTTTGAGAATATGTTCGAGTTGCGTCAACTAGTTCAGGGGCAGTATAAGCAGGTATCACGGTGGGAACGGACGACACACCTTTGTATACGTTTCTGATGCTGTTTTCTTCTTTCCGTTCGCCACAGGAGCTGCAGATCGCGTGGGCTTGTCGTCATCAGAGTCGCCATTAGAGTCGTTAATGTCTGAGGCATCCGAAGCACTCTCATTGGCGTTATCATCTCTCGCAGCGAGTACTTTCTTCTTCGGAACCGCTTTTGGTTTCGGTACAGGCTTGGTCGTCTTCACAGGTGGTTTCAATGCGGTTTTCTTACTTGGAGCTTTGCCCTGACAGACGGGTAGCAGGGTGAACACGGGACAAAGTCACGGCAAAGGAAGCGAAGATACTCACAGTTTTCTTTGCTGGAGGGGAATAATCGTCACTCTCTGTACCTGAGACAACATCGAGGTCAAAGTTCTCGGCCTCTGACGAGCTCATCGTCGAATGTTGTTGACCGCGTCGTAGGATTGGTGGATGCGGTTCACGAGTCACGCGTCTATAATCCAAGCACGTGATACTTGTGGCTCTTTCGTGTAAAAAAAATATTCTGGAGATACCCTCGTATAGAAGCAACGCAGCGACTAGTATATCGTATGCAATGCTTGCACTATATAACACCCCGGTGTCACAAGCCGACGACGATATGTATCGTAGTCGTACCGTCCGTTCACGGACGCATTTTGATATTGCTCACGATCAGACTCTGCCGTGGTCACGTCAGTTCACCCGGCCAAAGAAAAAAAATTAAACGCAGAGATAACGACACTCGCCTTGTAAGCTTGTACGTCGCCCTTGAACTTGGTCACCGTCGCGTCCGCGCACACCCAGAGCTACGTTCCCCATCTCAGTCAGCATCTATCGCTTTCACGTGTGTCGAAGAAGGTGCGTTTACCTCTTTCGCCACGTTGGTGATGAACCGCTCATCGTGCGAGACAATGATCACACCACCATTCCAAGAATTCAGTGCGGCCATCAGCGCATCGAGACCCTACGAGCGTCCATTAGTTTATTTTGCGTCCATTGCACCCTCCCGAATAATACAAGATGGATGCAGGGGTCAGAGACACGGTACCTCGATATCAAGATGGTTTGTGGGTTCGTCGAGCAACAGAATGTGTGGATTCATCAACGAAAGGGCCGCAAACGCCACGCGCGATTTCTGACCTCCGGACAACGTGCCGATCAACTGTAACCTGTTATACGAAAAAGCTCGCTGAGTTCTACCTAGCCAGGATGACGCCAAAAAGAAAAAAAAAAGGGGAGACCCTACCCTGTCATACCACTAATCTGGAAATTACCGAGGTGGTTTCTGTACTCTTGTTCCGTTTTGCCGGGGAACCTAGAGGCCAAGAACTGAACGGGTGACACCGCTGGATTGAGCGTGTCGACGTGGTGTTGAGCAAAGTAGCCTCTGCACAAAATATTCAGATCGAATTTGGGGAGCAGCGCGGAAGCTTACATCCGCAAGCGGCCGTTCTTGTTCAGCTCCCCACCCAGAGGTCTTATTTCTCCAGTCAATAGCTTAATACTGACGCGTCCGTGAGCATCGGTGCGAAACAGGATCCTAGATGCTCACAGCGTCGACTTTCCTGCTCCGTTTGGTCCTACCACGGCAATTCGGGAATCCAGGCCAACATCAATATCGATGTTCTTGAGAAGAATCTGATCTGCACTGTATCCAAAGTTGACACTTGAGAGTTGCAGCAACGGCGGTGGTATTTTCTCGGAATCAGGGAATCTGCAACGGGTTCGTCAGAGTGCGGACAGCAGGTGTTGGTAAGGCATCACGAACTTGAATGTTTCCTTTTCGTCCACCTCTGGTGGTTCGAGATCCGGCAACTAAAATACGTTCGTCATAGGTTCAATTACCTAGTCAACCAATGACCGACCTTCTCTAGAATTTTAATTCTTGCCTGCGCCTGCGCAGCTGAATGCCGTCACGGTGTCAGAGCACGACAAAATAATGAACGCAATAACTGACCTCGATTCGCGTTATACCTCCACCTATCAATGAATGCCTGCAAATGCTTGCGATACTCCATCTGTGCTTCGTACTCTTTCCGCATATTCCGATCACGTTCCGACTTGGTAGAATAGAATTGAGTAAAGTTTCTGAAAGAGGTAAACAGGTCAAGGGTGCACGATCCCATCCAAATTCCCATCACATACCCCTTGTAATAATCTAAACGCCCAGAATGTTGGTGGATGATGTCGGTTGCAACAGCGTCCCTGCAAGCAGTGTCAGTTTGGAAAATACATGATGCGCCAAACTCACAGGAATGCACGGTCGTGAGATACGACGAGGAGCGTTCCCGTCCACGTCTGAAGATAGTCTTCTAGCCATGCCAAAGCGTTCAAATCGATATGATTGGAAGGCTCATCGAGCAACAACAAAGCCGGCTACCAACCCGTCAGTCGACCTACAGATACGAATAATACTCCCTAGGAACCAGTACCTTCACAAATAATGCTCGAGCCAGCGCTAAACGCATGCTAAATAAAATTGAGCATACAATTTGTCTTCTAGACCTTCAATGATACACACCGCCAACCGCCTGAAAACGATTTGGTCGGTCTCGCCTGATCAGCCTCGGAGAAACCGAGACCTGTAATAATTGGTTTTCAGCATGATATCGACCCGTACGTTATCTCCCAGCCAGACTCACCCGCCAGAAGCGCCGCGGCTCGCGAGGGTCCACTCTCCGCATCCATGTCACTCAACCGAGTGTGTACCTCTGCCAACCTCGTCGCGGCCTCTTCTCTCGCATCTTCGAATCGTTTGTCGTCACCCTCTTTTTCGAGCTCAGCCAGCTTGGCATTGAGGAGGGCTTCTTCTTTGAGTAAATGGTCTCTCCAAACGTCGGCTTTCAGGACAGAGTCGAGTGCCGTGGTATCGTCGCCGACAATCTAAACACCATAAATGTCCCGTCGGAAGAAAGCAGCACGGGACTCGACGTACTTCCTGCTCCACGAACAGAATCGTGATGTGTGCCGGTATCGGGAGTTCACGCATGGCAATGTGCCGAAGCAACGTCGACTTTCCAACACCTAACCAATTATTGTCATAAGACGAATCGTAACTTGCCAGCAAAGGTGCCAAGACACTGGCCGTTTCGCCCAATCAAGCCATAGCGGCGACCATACGCGAGCGTCAGACTTGCACCAGACCTTGGAACAACGAATCAGCACATGACAAGCAGATTAGCATGTCAACCAGGCCCATACAGGATACGATTAGAAGCAAAATTAACGTCAATAGACGGAAGGTGGATATCCTTGCTCTTATTTTTTGCGGCTGCAGCAGCTTCAATGGGGTTGATCTTACAGTCGCATACGACACGTTAGGACGTAGAATCTGAACATGGACATGTGAAGCAAGACCTTACCTTCATGAACATTTCCTCGTAGTTTTGCTGACATGTAGTTTGATGAGATGGGCTCCTGACACTGTCGGGGTGGAACGCAGGACTCACCTGCTTGCGATGCTGATCGAGTAGCTTGGACCCTTCATACAAGTCTCTCCGGGCACGTTTCTCGATTTTGGCCTATTTTTGTAGACACATCAATCCTCTACACCTCCATCACACCAGACGAACGCAGTCCGCCATACCTTGATTTTAGCCTCTTGTTTCTCCAGCTTCTTGACGTCAACGCGGGATGCCCTATGCGCAACAAGGCATGTCATATTCATACCACGCCGTTTCGCGTCCATGCCTCTACGCGCACACAAAGGTACCCGCGCAGCATAACACTTACTTTCCCTTGTTGATGCTCTCAAGGTCGACGCCTTCTCCGAGACCGATTGTGGTGGATATTGCGCCGACCTTGCTCAGATCGACGACCTTGTCGAGCTTCATCAACCTTGGACGCGTGGTGTTCCGGGCACGTGTAGCCAGCTGCTCAGAGAGCAGGTCTCGAAGTCGGGCCATGAGTCTTTCTACGTCGTCTGGGCGATCTTGTCCAAGGGAGCTGAGCAAGTCCCTGGTCACCTGGAGTACGTCTTCCTCTTCACCGGCATCATCGACAAGATATCCCGAGATGTACTGGACGATCAGTCCCTCTGTGCCAGGGAATATGGATCGTATTTCCTCGGCGATCTCGAGCGATGTCATGAGGTCGAGTCGTGTAATCGGCAATGGCCGAGCGAGTGAGACTTTTAGGACCTTGTGCAATTTACAAGCTCTACAAATAAGAGATCACGACAGTATGTAGCGTAGATATAGGATGAGGTATGTAAAAAAAACCTAGAAGCACAATAGGATAGTCACAATACAATGATCATAGCGGTTGGCATGGGGTGTCGCATAAGCAGACATGTGGGTATAAAACAGGGATCGCACACAGCGCCGTCCCGAGGGCAACACAAAGCAGGGTATGAAGCAAGGGTATGAAGTACTGGAGGTACAACAAAAAAAAAAAAAAAAAAAAAGTCAATAATAAAGTTTAAGAAAGCGAGCAAGACCAATTCAAAAAGTAGACAAGCGACAAGGGCTGCGGCAGATGTTTTCTCGGGCACCCCGATCCTGCCAGAATCGATACTGGAAATCTGTACACAAATATGGAATGAGCACACGTGACGATGATAGGAGTGGGCACACGACCAACCTCCGTCTTTGACGATCGGGTTCATCAGTCGCCGACGTTCTTCAGCGTCTTCGCGTTCCATTTCAAGCTCATACGGGGCCTTGCAGCCGGGTATTCGGAAACCGATTCTAGGGGGTGAATTCTTGGGTTCCCAACGACCGCCACCAGTGGCCTTGCAGATGATGCTCGAGCGACGTAATGGATAAGCATCCAGCTCGCCAAAGGAGGGCTCGGGGAGCTCCATATCCGAAGGGACGGCAACCATAACCGAGGGGAAAGGAAGTTGCCTTGTGCTCAATTGAGACGAACTCCGCTTAATACGCACAGCCCTCGCCAAGAGGGATGATTGCTCGACGGGAGAGGCACAAATGGAGGAAGTCGGCGATGGAGAGGCTGTAGAAGAGACGGAAGTGACCAACATGGGGGTGGACGGTCTCGTGTCAGGGGTGCGTGAGGAACCGTGAATCTGGTCCCAACACTCGTCGCAGACCTTTTCCAGACTGACAGGTGACATTGGGCTGTCAAAGGTAAAGATAGGGACATGGCGCGGAGGGTGGAGAAAGTCCAAGTTGGAGACATCGAGGAGATGGGTGAGTCTGGAGGTGCAACGATGGCAGAACACCCCGCCACACTTTCTGCAGTGCTGTTGCACGATGTGAGTCTTGGCGTCGGAAAAGAAGGATGAACGAGACACGAACATGGCGGCGTTCGAGAACGGTGAATCTGACGCGACAAAAGAAGTTGTCACAAGTAGAAGCGAGAGTGTCAGGCTAGCGGAAGTGAGATGCTGTGGGTGGCGTTGTAGAAGCGCGCGCACCTTCCAGAGGTTCTTGGGGAGAAGGACGGCCAGATGCTCGTTGGCACGGGGGGTCGTAGGCGGGGATAGTCGTGCACGCTGGGCGCGTGTGGGTCGTGACGGAGCTATGCACAGGGTAAGCATGCCACACGCAGGGGCGCGGTCGGGACGCACCCTCGGGCAGTGACCCGGCATCGGACGGACGGTCACGTTCGATGCGGGATGGGAGTGACCCGGCGACTGCTCTGGTGGCCAGGTCGGCAAGGGTGGATGCGATCAGAGACATGTGAAGGGAAGAGGAGGGTGAGGAGGAGGAGGAGAAAGAGGGTGACCGGAGGACAGCTTTGAACTGTCTCCGTCGCAACAGTGATTAAATCATCGCCCGCGCATGGGAAAATAACAACACGCCATGTATTATGTCATCACACCCAGCAGGACGGCCTTCCGTCGAGACAAACGAACGCGTTCAAACGACCTGCCCCTGCTCAGTCAGTACTGCTTCGCCTTCCCTCGCGATTCTCCTCCTCCTTGCCATCTCCCCATTCCTAGATGGAGAGCCCAGGCGCACTGGCACACGTCCGCGGACTGTCGGTGTGGCTGTCCCTTTTATGGTACCAGTCTGACAGCCACCACCCCGCCGTCCCTGAACGGGGCCCTCGTTGCATTTGGCTTGAACGCTCGTGTTTCAGCAATGCCTGTGAATCTTGTCGCTCTTTACCCACTCGTAACTGTCGTGTCCCAAGACAAATTTCGATTGGATCGTGCACGCGAGCCGTTGGACCACTGCTCCCGAGAGAAGTCGGTGGTTGCACAGGCAACCCGGTCGTAAGCTACAACCGTATCGTGAGCGTCGACACGCAGGCGACACACCATTCCCGTCAACACGACCAGCGGAGGACCAACTCCGAGGCGTGCAGCCAACCTGAGCAACACCAACCATCAAAGAACCATCAACGACGTGTGTTCCTGCTGGTTGGAAAATGTGCGCATCAGTTTCGTGCACCAACAGTTTACATACTACAGCGTCTCTGCATGCGTGCGCTACGAGAGCCCAGATAACCGAGCCGCCCCTTTCCCTACAGGACCCGTTTATAGGTATACTATTGCGCCACCAAACTCTGACCGTGTAGCGAGAGCAAGCAAGTTTCGTCAAAAATGCCTCATGCAAAGCCTATCTACGTAACCAACATCATGGATCAGCCGTCCGTCTCGACCTCTTTGCTCCCAGAGGCGACTCGAGTACCTCCATCCGCTTCGGTCCATCCCACGTATCCCTCCCAACAGGCGTGACGTTAGCAGGCCCAGTGGTTCGGTACAACCCATGCACCCCTGAAGCTCCCTCCTCACCACCTTCTCCGACCCGACCGTGGTAAAGCAAGGGTTGTCCATATCTCGAAGATGCCGCACCACCGTCCTCGGGACGCTGAGGTGTGTGAAACAGGTCGTGGCCGCCACCCCTGACTCCTTGCCACGAAGTCAATCCCAGCCTCCCGTCCTTGGGCGTCGTGAAAGGTAATCCAAACTTTATCCCTCTCGATGGCGTGGACGTGGGATCGAATGGTGACTCGTTGATGACACTCGTCGACGACAGGTTCGGCGTCATACCATATACCCGCGCCATATCTCCGAATGCCGAGGTAGTGCTATACTGCGGCGTGCGCGGGTCCCCACGGGATGATGAAGAAGGCAGTTCGTCCCATGAAGCTCCTGAAGAGGTATGTGGAACTGGTTGGGTCCGTGGCGGCGTCATAGGTGGTCTCACTGACCTCGTCCAAGGCGTCGCAGGCGACGGGCTGAGTCCCGCATTGAGAAATAATGGGTCATATCCTTCTAGACCAATACTATCCCGCCTACCGACGCCCTGCTCGTCGTTGTCGGTGGGTGCAAACGTCGGTTCCAACAGCGGCACAACAACCGGTGGCGGCGTCTTCACCTCGACGCAGTTGGCACAAAACCAAGGATCTTCTTCCCTCCCTAGCTCCGACATACTCTGGATCCCAATGCAATCCAAATGGTACCACGTCCGACAAGCGTCACATTGCACAAGTGGACGACCGTCGTCTCGCCCTTGACAAATACACAAAGTTTCGCTATCATCGCCGTCAGCAGTGCGATCGGTGTTCCGACGGCGTAAAAGACGGAGCTGGACGGCCCGTATCGACTTCTTGGACAGCAGGGCGGTTTTAGCGTCTCCTGGGTCGCTGGGAATGACAGACACTGCAGTCGAGCCACGTCGAGGACCCTGGGAATGGGAAAGAAGTGGATACATCTTGCCTCGACCTGGTCGAGGGCTTCGCGGGGTCGCTCCATCAGGACTATGTCGATTCAATGACGAATGTCCCTCCTCAACGTCGTCCTCGTCAGAGTCCCTATTGAGGAAGCTTTCAATATATCGTAGCCGTTCTTCTCGTTCCGCACTCGAAAACCCATCTTGTATCAAACGGGACCGCCATGGAAACTCCGTATCTGGCCAATTCGGTGCATCCACTGCACCATCTTCCGGAGTCCCAACACTGTCCCTTTCCAAGTCCTGCTTCATGTCCGCCGATGGCTTTTTTCTTTTGCGGGACCGTTTTGGTTTTGTAGTGGGCTTAGTCGGCGCTTGCGGCTCTGAGGGTTCGACCTTCAAGAGTACCCTGCCACACCCTTCGATCTCGACGGGAGATAATCGGGTGGTAGAGGACGACCTCCGCGGCGGATCAAGAAATGCAGCCAACCTAGCCTTCTTCCGTTTTTCTTCTTCAGTCAATATCAACCCGGAACCAACTCCCTCTTCTTCCGTTGCATCGCCAAGTCGGTTCGGTGCTTCGGTATCCATGTCAAGTGTCCAAGAAGGTTTATCAGATCGCTGGATACGATCAAAACAGACCCACGTCAGATGTGAGATCCAGTTCAGCTCCATGGCATCACTAGATTCTAGGCAAGACTGGAAAAGAATAAGACCAACTCACATAGCGTCCATACCCTCCGGCCATTAAGCTCTCTTCGAAACTCTCCTCCGACGTCTCCTGGAATAGAGCAATCCGCTTCCCCCTGACAGGACTGTCGATGACACCCACGTTGGCTGATGACCACAACAAGGATCTGTCTTTACCTCCCAAATCGGAAGTGTCTGATGTTCCACCGGCACCTGTGTTGTTTGAAGGGGCTAATCGTCTCGTCCGCTTCAGGTAGTCGGGCCGGTTCAAATCGGCTGCCTGGGTGGGCGCGAGATGATTTTCGATCAACCGCGCACGGATGCGGGCAGCCTCACCCCCAGGCTCGTTTATTACTCTTTGTGACGGAGGATTGGTCATTAGATCATTAGAACACGGGTTATCGGGACGCAATGAGGGTGAGGTGTGTTCGGTATGTCTGCGTTGTATAGGTGTAGTAGGGCGAGATTGGAACACGGGAATTACGGGTGTCGACGCCTGACGTGAAGGAGTGCGTGGCGGAGTGGAGGCCCTAGAGGGCAGTATAAACGTGTTCATCATCCAAATTTTATTTTACGTACCGAGACCGCACGCCATCCCTTTTACTTGGGGTCGGAGAGCCATCACTGCATGCGTGAGTCGTGTAGAAGCAGATTGACAATAGACTGGCTCACTCATCGTGGCTGTTAGCATGCGCAATTTGAGGTAAAGAGCGAGGTCCTTTGCTGCGAGACCGGACTACGAACGGGCTATGTGCACGTGAGTACCACACTAAAAAAATCTACATGACCTTGCATACCTAGGTTCTGGTGTCGGGATTGAATGTGATCGAAACGGAGGCGGGGAGAGAGACCTACAGTCACCCATATAAGATAGACGTGATATACCTAATGTAGTAAGCATACGTATGGGATCGGAACTCTGTCGGTAGCACTGTCGACTCTGGATCGGTCTGGAAACTACTGTCTTCTGGTTATAAAAGACTAGGAATCTTAGTATGGTCGGTGACTTACTTCTGTGTGGAGGGAGGGGTTCTCGTAAGGAGATAAGATGTCATATTTCCAGGGCTGGAACGACCTCATGTCAATCATGTGGCAAAAGGGAAACGAAGAAGATGAGGAAGGTTCCGGATCATATGAAAACAAAGGTGCTGAAAAAACTGTACCAAGCTACCGGGACACATACTTGTGCGGTGTAGGGAGGTGACTTGACTTTTGGAACACTCCGAGTGTATGCATGGGTGTCTCACTATGCCATATCGACGGAATTAGGAGGCATGTTTCCAGGCAGGAGAGGGTGAAGGATCGGCACACCTCATAAAATTGCCGAGCTGATGCTGACTACCGCTATTCTCCCCTCCAGGGGCTTGTGTGCGCATGTCCGAATAAGATGGCCATCCGGCAAGGTCTGAGAGCAGCCCTCTAGATTTAATCTTTGTCGGAGTAATCACCCGGGAGGAAGACAAGGATGCGCTCTGTTCGTCGTTCGAGATGTGAGCGTCCGGATCCGTGAACGGATCCATGTATAGGTCCGCCGCGCTGACTGATGTTATTGTAGAGCTGGTCTGCGATGTATAGTACACCAGTTGCGACTATGAGCAAGCCCGGAGTCGACGATGGAAGAAAAAGAAGAAGGGTGTAGACAGGCTGCTGGTCGAAGCGTTCTCCTACCAACACGGGAACGAGGCAGGACTGCAATTAGCTGACATAATTTGTAAAGACGCTTGGTGATTGGCCGACTCATTTATTAGACGAGTTGCCATGCCGCGAGATTCGCAGGGCGTGTCGGTACGCGCTATTGAATTTTACAGTGGAATAGGTGTGTTTAGAGGTTGGATTCTCTTTGTTGTGTTCATTCAACTTCCCAGGAGGTCTACATCTCGCACTCCGTCGCAGTGGCGTTCCAGGGGCGACTGTCGTAGCCGCTTACGACTGGGACCAGATCGCGTGCCAAGTGTACGCTGCAAACCTTGGCACAGACATTGTCCACAAGGTTAGTTTCCACTTTGTAGAGCGCTCCGGTGACAGGGCAAGACAGACCTGAGGGCCTGAATAGACAGATATCGCCACACTCGGTACTGCAGACCTCGCTCGACTCAATGCAGATCTATGGCTTCTATCACCATCGTGCCAGCCATACACTGTGCTCAACCCATTGGCCAAGGGGTCAGCCGACCCGCGTGCACAGTCTTTCTTGCATCTCATAGACGACACCTTACCGGAACTGTCTGCACTTGGGGTACACCCGCATCACATACTCGTGGAGAATGTGGCAGGATTTCAAGTGCGTCCACAAAGGTGAACGCCTAGCTGATGCTTAAACCCTATACATAAGACGTCTACGACGCGACATCACCTCGTATCTAGTCTCCAAAGACTTGGATATGTCACGGCAGAGTTCGCTTTGACTCCACTGCAGTTTGGTATCCCAAACTCGCGATTACGCTACTACCTCCTTGCCAAACTCTCCCCACTTGAATTCATTGGTATCGATTCGACCAGGTTGGGTCACTTACTTGAACATATCCCATCACATGGTGATCCCTGTACTGAATCCCAACAAACATCGCGTGTAGCCTCACCGGATTTGAAGCAGTACATAGACTTGGAGATGGATGAGCAAACGTTGGGCCAGTTTAAGATCCCAGACCGCGTGCTGAACAAGTGGGGTCGTTTGTTTGATATCGTACTGCCGTCTGGTACTAGAACATGCTGTTTTACTAGAGGTAAAGGGATTCTCATTTCTTGCGTACTTGCTATTCACAGAAGAACTAGGGTACACACAACTTGTGGAACGCTCTGGTTCAGTTCTCCAGATGAACGAAAACCTCGATGTACGTTCTTTTCATCTCGCCTGATTCATGTTGCCTATTTGCGCTCTAGACCACACAAGTTTTCGACTTGTTTCTCGACGCACACGCAGGTGGCGACCAAAGTGCCGTACGAATATTGGATCCTCTTTGCCTTCGATACTTCACACCCACGGAGCTCCTCCGAATCTTCCACTTTACAAGTGCAAATTCGGATGATTTCATATGGCCACTTGGCGTATCAACGAAGTCCAAGTATCGATTGATTGGAAACAGCGTGAACGTGGAGGTAAATTGGAACTACACACCGCGAAAGGCGGCGCTGACTATCATCAGGTCGTGCAGAAGTTAATAGGATATCTGTTTGCCGGAGCAGAGCGTATTAATTCCTAGGATTGCAAGTCTGAATCTGCTACCCTCAGAGTCTTCGTTGGCTAGACTTCTAAGAGAAGAAACCATTGGTTACAGTTACCTGCAAAATGTCGGGCCACTTTTGAGGATGCTTATTGCTCGTTATCTCAGAGCTGGTAGAACGCAAATGTAGTTTTGTGTGTCCTACCGTCGTCCATACTAACCACAACCCACGGTGACTCTGAGCAATACTAGGAAACTTGGTGCCGTCGCGTCACCACTCAAGGAATCCCAGGGGGGTCAGACGTGGCAATGTCCATGTCTTACTCTCGTCTTGATTTCTGCAGAGATTACTCGCTTCAATCCTCCACACGTATTAACGAAAGATCCAAGCCACGCACAACAAAACCGACTTGCGTGTTGCTTCGCAAGTACAACCAATGCCCCCATAATACACACCTCCGGGATGGATAGACCTGAGAACAGTATCATATGGGCAGTCGTGAAGGTCTAACCACCTTTTCGTAATACTTCAGACCCGTGGAGCCCAAAAACCTGTGCTATACCAGGTGTGTGGCTTGGGGTACCTTTTTGAACTAAACTCGGTGATATGAAGTTGAAAACCATGATCACGCAGGGCTAGTTGACAGCAAGTGCACGGAAGGAAACCAATGGCTGTACGCACTATGACTCATAAGGATACGCCGCTTGTGATTGTATATACGTTTGCCTGTTGATGAACCGCCCTGTCATTGACGACCATGACCTCCAAATTCAGGCGAGTATTCATCATTGGGTGCGGATCCACAGCGTTCGTCAAGGTACTTCTCTGTTGCTCCGTCTGCGACTTACGAAAGAACTCATGAACTTCATAGCCGAGGGGCGAGAGAACGACTGAAGAGGTGACTCTCCCGCTTCTTTCTGCCTGCTCCAGATTCGACTCATACCTACCCATCAGATGAGTTTGGAGGCCACAACGAAAGCACTGCTTGATGCAGGTAAGGCATAGCCTATCTGTTTCTCGTACCCATCATGAAATACGACTTCGGAGGTGTCACGTACGACGATGTCGGAGCCGCCTTTGTTGGATACTGTTATGGTGATTCAACGAGCGGCCAAGTAGGCATTTCTATCATCCAATGTCTTCTAGCGCGTGATCACTAATAACTCCACCTTCCCTATGCAGAGCGCCCTTTATGGTCTCGGCATGACTGGCATCCCGATAACGAATGTCAACAACAATTGCTCCACAGGGAGCACTGCCCTCTTTCATGCCTCCAACGCCGTCAAGACTACCCTCGTCCAGTGTGCTCTTGCGCTCGGATTTGAGCGTATGTCTTCGGGAAGCCTCGTGAACCACTTTCCGGACCGCCCTGGGCCGACTATTCTATTTGGCCCGAGGACCATAGAGTTGGAGGAGACACTCGGCGAGAATTTTGGGCCTGTAGCTCCGAGGATGTTTGGCAACGCTGGCCGGGAGTATTGCACCAGGTATGGTGCAAATATTGGGCATTTTGCAAAGATTGGTGCGCTCGAAATCCTAACGATGTTGTTATCACGTGGCGTTTGCTAAGAACAATTTCACAGCTGCCAAGAACCATAAACATTCGGTGAACAATCCATACGCTCAGTTCCGGGACGGATGGACGGAAGAACAAGTCATGAATTCACCCAAGGTTAATAACCAGCTCACCAAGCTCATGTGTACCCCTACGTCTGTAAGTGTCCGATCCTTTCATTGTTGCTAGCAATCGCTGACGTGGTACCCTCTCCGAGTGTCCAGGATGGCGCAGCTTGTTGTATAGTCGCCTCCGAGGACTTCGTACACGCTCACAAGCTTGAGAATCAAGCTATCGAAATCGTTGCACTAGCTCTCGAGACAGACGACCCGGCCACGTTTGACTCGGAGAGTGCCGTGGAGCTGGTTGGGTATGGGATGACAAAACGATGTGCAGACAAAGTTTTTGCGCAAGCTGGGTTTGCGCCGGCACAAGGCCGAGATGAAGTTGGCGTAATCGAATTGCACGATTGTTTTGCTTCAAATGAGGTATACCTGACGGGTTTCCTGCCGTGATTTAAAAATGACAGGAGTCACTTCATTTAGCTCATTACTTATGCTGCATTGGGTCTTTGCACTCCAGAAGCAGCTCATAAGATTGTCGAGGATGGTGACAACACCGTAAGCTTAACATTCTCTTTGCTTGAACTATATGCGATGCTTACTGACCTTAGTACGGCGGAAAATACGTCATCAATCCCAGTGGTGGCCTCGAAGCCAGAGGCCATCCTATTGGCGCAACTGGGTTAGGGATGCATTTTTCTATCACAAGTACCTGTTACGTTCTTCTATCGCAGTCCCTCTCTAACCAGATCACAATTCTAGTGCAATTACGTGGATGTGCGTTCTCTGAATCAGTTCAACATAGTCATTCCGCTCACTGGGTTGTGTAGGGGCTGGAAAGTCCCAAGCATCGCACTTGTTCGATATCCCTGACAAGCGCGGAAAGTATGGTCTCGTTCATAACCTCGGTCTCGGTGGCGCAGCTGTTGTCAGTCTGTTGCGTCGTCCCGAGTTCTTTAAAGATGTCGGTGAAGATGGTCGAACGAGGTATGATTTTCCCTATGAAGTTATCAAGTATAGACATCCGTGACCGGACGCCAGGCTTGGGTATAATCATGGGTCGGAATGCAGGCCAGTCACGAATGTAGAACTAGACAAGGTCAAGTCGAAAAAGTCATCAAAGTATGTGTCTCAAGTAGGTATAGCTAAGTTGTGAGGAGAAGTCAGTAGTAATAATGCTATTGAATGGCATTCTACCCGTACCGAATGCCCAGTAAAAACGATCACAGTATCGTCATTTCTGGTGAATCATATCAAAGACTAACTGAGAACTAGACTGCAGGTCCTCGTCAAGGCTGCCCGACTGTTCTTCGAAAGCTTATTTTCCCAACTCACGTGGTGACTTTGGTCCCACTATTATGAGTCTTAAAGCCCAAAGATTTGAGATTGACCAAGGACGTGAATCCTAGAGAGTACGGTGTCGACCACTCGTGTACCCGTCAGGTGAGCCCAGAAGCCACGACGAAGATCATTGCTCGACGCAGGTAAGAGTCCCCCGCCGCCTTATCACAGGTTCGGAAATGGGGCAACACCACACTCATCAATGCTAGCTCAAGTTCGAACGGCACTCCGTTATTTTGGTCACCAAGATCTCGGTGATCAGATAATGTTACCAGTGGGATGCATGCGCTCCCATGAAGCTTCACCATTTGACGTATCTCCTTCAATAATTCAAGCACTCAGAAGGCTTTCTATGCCGACCATTTGTAGAGGATTTTCTGAGACCTACAACGCAAGATCTTCACTATCACCCGTGTGTCGTTTCCCAGCAATAAGAATAGGTATGACATCCATGCGCCCATGCTTTGAACAAGCGCACCACAAGTTGAGCTCGTCCACAATTGCCGTGGTGATCACTGGCGAAGTAGAGGTGTTGGAGAATCTCCTGAGTGATGTAACCACATTTCAGCTGCCATTTTGGTCCAAACTTGACCTTGACTGGCGAAGTTGACCGTTCATGTCATCACCCATACCTGTCGCGTTCAACTCTCTTCGTCGGAGTAGGCGAATGTATAACCGGTCACACCCCGTTGAACTTGCTGTTTGCGCACAGGACTAGTATGACATTGAAGAGACACCAGCGTCGAGAAACTGTTTCAAGCGTCTGCTGGTAAAGCCCAGAGGACGAGCTTTATGTCCCTTCTATGTTCTTTATCCTTTGATGGAAGTAACAAGATCCGAGATGCCCATCCCATCGTTCTTCACTACAATCTGCCGAAGTAGGCTATTCATGGAAGCTTCTCAAGTTGCATTTCGAGAACTCCATTTCAAGTTTATTCGTCGCTTCTACCAAAAAACTGACGAAACGATTCATTTACGTTTTCGGACAGCGACAAGCACAAAAGAGGGGCCTCGCTGTTCCCTTGTCCTCGATCAACACGGTACGCTTTAGAAATGCCTCAGCGCTATAGCAAACGCAGTCCCTCTATGCCATCAATAACTGATGCGAACACCGCTCCTTGTTAGCTAACAACGTTAGTCACACAGATAACTCAGGTGGGAATCACACCCATCTATCTACAGCGTTCCCAATCAACCTGCATCGTCCTGAGACATGTTGTCACCAAGTTATCGCCACTTCCTGCTATGCACTTTTGTTCTGATAAACTGCTACCTACTTTTCTGGCGGGCCGGATACTCCATTTACACCACCAAATCGTTGGCTAATAATCCAAGTGAGTGTATTTCCACTACCAAGATCCATGATTGACCACCGGTAGGTTTCATCAAATACG
>JBBPJS010000186.1:0-21277 GCA_038088835.1 Singerocomus rubriflavus
GTCATGTGATGAAAGATAAGATAAGATAAGATCAAGAGATAAGATAAAAAGAAAAAGTGAAAAAGTGCAAAGGAAATGTACGATGTTATAACAACTTCCAGATATTATCTCTAGGATTCATCATACCATTTCCTGGTCATCCGCTGGGTTGGTTAGGTTTGTGGTTGGGTAGATGGAACTCTCTGATTCTGCAACAATACAAGCCTCACTATTTCCTACTATGTTTGCACTCAAGGCTATTTACCTTTGAAGAGGCAATTACCCCAATATTATTTTCTTTTAATCCTCTTCCCATACTTAGCTTTGTTTGGGGTTATTTCCAGGAGCAATGTGATCCTTCCCAGTAACTTCTAGGAAGCTTGAGTCATTGCCTCTGAAGTAAAGTCAAAGGGATAACCCATCCCTAAACTACCACCATATTGACTGCACTCTCATGAGCAGCATTTTGTAATACTATCCAGGCAGCAATGACTAGGAGTGCCCCTATTGTCACTCCTTAACCCAAAGTATCAACATCTGCTGATGTCCTCAGAGCTCTGAGAGAAGCAGCAGCTACTATCAAAGCATCACAAGATGAGAATGATTTGGACAGCCAGTTAATGACTGGCAAAGGGAAAGGACACATCATACCTACAACACATCCAGATGTCAATGAAAACTTCATGGAGAAATTGCAAAAGTGGGAACAACTCTATAGGTCTATAGGTCTGAAGTTTGCTGGACCAATGTCCATGGTGCCTACTGATGATGATGTCTTTATGTTATCAACTCCTGCCCTTATGTCCAAGAAGAAGGAATCAGCAAAGCTTAACAAATTGTTAGCTGCTAAACCAGAGATATTTGATGGCAATAAGAACAAATATATTCAATGGTGCTGAATGATTGACCTATACTTAGATGGGTTTGACAAGCAGCCAATAGATCAGCAGAAGATCCTTATCATTTTATCCTATATGAGAGGTGATAATACTATAGAACATGCAGCAGATCTATACATGATGCAGAAACTCCATATAACCAGTACCTTCACTATCTTCTCAAAATATCTTGACTCAATCTTCAAACCTGCCAATATATCAAGGAAAGCACAAAACAAGTTAAAGACACTCATCCAAGAAAGCAAGGAGTCAGTAGAAGACTTTACTGTCTGTCTCAAACAGTTAGCACTTGACACCAATTATAATATGAACTCTGATGCATCCACTCTAATCAATGTATTAAGAGATGGGGTTGACAAGGCAACCTTGACCTTTACTTTTTGTTATGAACTTCACTTCGGACTTGTATGATTTATTCTTTTCCCTCTTATCTTATCTTATCTTTCCAGCATCACATGACTATGTCACGTGACTTGTCACATGATCAATCACATGATTGATCTAGACCTATGATGTCATCAATGATGTCATGCCTGCAGGTAACCTCATGTTGAGGTCCAGGCTCTTATCTTTTCATTTCCATCTCGTGAGAGACTTCTTTTCATTTCCGTTCCTTCTTTTTCATCTCCATCTCTTCTCTTCCATTTGATGGACATGAGGTGTGCTTTCTTTTCACACCTTATCTATGACATCACTTGGTCTGTGCTCGCATCCCTGTAGTATATAAAGGGACTGTCTTTGGCTGTCGTCCCTCAGCCTAATCCATTTGGTTAATCATCCTCTCAGGGGAAGTGAGACCTAAGGATTACCCTCTTCACTACACACCACTTCATCAAATCATCAAATCATCGACCAGTATCAAAGAGGCTACTCAAGGGATTGTATTCATCAGTATAGTTTTCCTGTTTCATATCACTTTTCAGTCCCACCCCACACTAATCAATGACAATACTGATTATCTCTGGTGAGAAGCTATGCTGATCAATGCCAAAATTATTTTAGTGATGATCAAAAAAGCAGACAAGTCAAGGACAATGAAGTAAACTTGGAAGTGTCAACCATATCATTCTAATTCTACCCCTCAAACATCAACAACCTCCACATTGACCTCTACTCTGGATGCAAACAATCCCCACCCCCCTGTGACTCAAAGCCAACAGGACTCAAATGTGGTGGGCACTTTTGGCAGCCAGGGAATCCCAATGGATATTGGAAAGACATGCATGAAAGGAAAGTGCTTTTACTGTGGAGAGCCTTGGCCCTACAAGCAGCACTTCAGACCTCAAGTGAGAGTAGCAGGTGAATAGTGGAGAAGGATTGGCATCAATGAAGAAGAACTCCACAAGTTACATGAAGAACTCTAATCCTTGAAGGCTCAAGTTAAAAAGGACACTATGGATTTTCCAAAGGAGCAGTAGGTAAGAGGTACCATACTACTGCTTCTGTACCTCTTGATATAGTGAATTGATATTCTATTCTTGAAAATGAAATGCTGGAATCAGTATCCCCTATTCATGTGTCAGATTCAAGAACAACCCCCTCTGAACAAAGTAACAAGGATGACACTAGTCTTGACCTTACTGCTACAGAAGTAATGCCATTAAAACAACTCAACAATGCCAAACATGGATTCAGCAAAGCTGTTAAAACCTCAGCCAGGGTATGAATTCTTTCTAGATTAAAAAATGCTACATTAGTACAAAGCACTGATAAAGACAAGAGGGTAGAATCAAAACCCCCTCAAGCTTCAATGAAGAAAATGAATCTAACCACCAAGAAGCCATTCAAATGCAAGAAGCATGGATGGATTTAAAGGGGGGTGATGATCGACCCTTGATCCATTCAATGGATTTGTCAAATAATTAACAAGAGGGATGAGAAGATGTCATTACAACATCTCAAATACTTTGTACATGATTCCAGAAGATCTGAGATTGACCAAGAGCTCATCCATCAAATAAAGAACAGTAACAAAGATAATGCTTACTGGATCCTCAAAGATCTACAGCAAAAACTGTGTCACATAGTATGATGCTGTCACCATTCAGAATACATCTCACTAACTGTTCCTGTTACAATGGTCATGGACAATGGTAGAGATTTTTTGAGAGATGCTCTTGTCAACTCAGGGGCCACTGGATCATTGATTGACAGAACATTCATTAAGAGACATGGCATATCAATGCACCAGCTATTCTATCCAATTCCAGTTTACAATGCTAACAGAACAAAGAACTCCAATGGTAAAATCACAGATTTTGTGATGTGTTCCATGGAACTCCACAGGCACAAGGAGAGAATCGCTCTCTCTGTTGTCAATCTTGCAACCAATACAGTATTTCTGGGGTTTGACTAGCTCAAACTTCACAACCCCAAGATAAACTGAAAGTCAGGTGAAATGGAATTTGCATGTACTCATAATGAACCCTTGTTAGCAACTCTTGAAGATGGAGATAAGCCTTTCAGAATCAACATTGACAACTATCTATGAAACATAGTAACAGATATAGCAGCTGCTGCTAACACCACCAAGGCAAAGAAGACATTTAAAGAGGTGGTTCCATATGAATATTATGACTTCAGAGATGTATTTGCAAAAGAGAGCTTTGACAAATTACCCCCTTTCCATCCTTGGGATCATGCCATAGAATTAATCCCAGATGAACATAAAATAGATTGCAAGACTTACAGTCTTACACTCAAAGAACAAAAAAAACTCAATATGTTCTTAGAAAAGAATCTATTGACTGAAAGGATTCACCCATCAAAGTCCCCTTTTGCCTCTGCCTTCTTCTTTGTTAAGAAGAAAGATGAGTGTCTCCAACCCATGCAGGACTACTAAAAGTTAAATGACATAACTATCAAAAATTGATACCCCCTCCCATTGATTAACAAACTCATCAACAAGCTCAAAGAGGCAAAATACTTCATCAAGCTTGATGTGTGGTGAGGTTACAATAACATTTGTATGAAGAGGGGTGATGAATGGAAGGCTGCCTTTCATACAAACTAAGGCTTATTTGAACCGTTGGTAATATTCTTTGGATTGACAAATTCACCAGCTATATTTCAAATAATGATGAACCATATCTTTCAGGATCTCATCAATTGGGGAACAGTCATTGTCTATATGGACAATATCTTAATCTTCTCAAAAATGCTCAAAGACCACCACAAGATCATCCATGAAGTTCTCCAAATACTTCATGAAAATAAACTCTCACTAAAACATAAGAAGTGTGATTTTAATCAAACAGAGACTGACTACCTTGGCCTCATTATCACAAATGGAAAAGTCAGAATGGATCCCCACAAGGTCAAAGCAATTATCAACTGGCCCCAACCACAAAATCTCAAGGAACTCAGGGGCTTTCTAAGTTTTGTCAACTTCTATCATTGCTTTATAAAAGATTTTGCCTCCATCACACAACTGCTCAATAATCTCACATGAAAAGATGTCCTCTTTATATGGGAAACAAATCAAGCCAAGGCATTTTTAGCTTTCAAAGTGACCCTAACCTCCACACCAGCTTTGGGCTACCATATAGATGATGGAATATTCTGCATCAAAACAGATGGTTCAGGTGTTGGTCTTGGTGCAGTCCTTATGCAACAACAAGGTGATAAATGGCAGCCTATTGCTTTTGCCTCATGTTCCCTTTTCAATGCAGAATGGAATTATCATGCTGCTGATCTGAAACTCCTTGCCATTATCTTTGCCCTTAAGGAGTGGTGTCAATATCTTCTCAGCATGCTTCATCTTTTTGAAATTCTCATGGATCACTGGAATTTGACCTGCTTTAGGAAGCTGCAGGACCTCTCCCATCACCAAGCTCATTGGCAGCAGATCCTGCAAAAATACCAGTTCACTATTGCTTACCATCCTGGCAAGTCTAATCCTGTGGATGGCCTGTCTTAGAGGCTAGACTATAGCAAGGGGATGAATGACATTAACAAGGACAAAATCCTCTTATCTGAGGATCTGTTCATTCACTTCACCAATGCCATATCTGTCAAAGAAAATATCCAGAAGCTCCAATACAAACAAGAAGTGTATGTAAAGAAAGGGTTGATGATGAAGAACTCATCTTGAACCAAAGAAGACAGATTGGTGTACTGGCACAATAAGATGTATGTCCTGAATAATAAGGAACTAAGAGAAAGGATTCTACAGGAAAATCATGATCACCCCATTGCTGGACACCCAGATAGTAAACACACCCATGACCTCATTATGACAAAGTACTACTGGTCAATAATCTGAAAAGACATGAATCTCTATGTCAAGAGCTGTGACACTTGTCAAAGAGTCAAATCCCCTACAAATAAAACCATGCCCCTACACCTCCACAATGCCCCCTCATACCCTTGGAAAGTCATCTTCATCAACATCATCAGCCCTCTGCCTGAATCCAATGGTAAAGGTGCCATCCTTACCATCATCAACAGATTCTCCAAAATGATCCATATATTTCCTGTCTCCTCAACCATCACTGCATATGGCATCACAACTATATTCCATGACTATATATTCAAACTCCATGATACTCCAAAGAAGGTCATTTCTGACCACAATTCCCAGTTCATCTCATCCTTCATGTGAGACCTTTATATCCTGCTACAGATTAAGGCTAACCCATCCATAGCCTATCACCCCCAAACCAACAGACAGACCAAATGCATGAATTGTGAAGTCAAACAATATCTCTGCATCTATTGCAACTACTGACAAAGTGACTGGGCAGACTGGCTCCCCATGGCTGAATTTGCCCACAATCAGAAGACCTCCTTGGTCACCACCTTTGCCCCATTCATGCTTAACTATGGTTACATACCAACAATTGGAGTGGAAAAAAGAACTAAGGTAATGAATCAATCTGCAGAACAATTCAAAGAGAAGATGAGGAAGAGTAGAAAGTTGGCAAAAAAAGTCTTGGATAAAGCAGCATTGTTGATGATGAAGTTTAGAGATCAACACATCTCTCATCCCACCCCCAAGTACAAAGAAGGCAATCTCATCTTACTAGAGGCCCACAACATTCAAACTGATTGCCCTACAAGAAAACTCAATGACAAGAAGTATGGTCCATTCAAAGTCAAACAAAAGGTTGACATGGTAGTCTACAAACTCATACTTCCAGCTGGCTGGAAGAACATTTACCCCATCTTCCATGAATCACAGCTGTGGCCTTACATCCAGGGAGAATTCACTTCACAAAAGAAGCTCCCCCTGTTGAGTGACCAGAGAAACACTTATATAACCCTGCCTATCTTCTATTATCACAACCTGTCGGGCAATCTGGTATTATCAACTGAATCCTTGAGCAGTCATGGAGGGGAGATTGCTAGAACAGCTAAAAGGAAATTGGATAAAGGGAAGGATGATCTTTATACTTCTTAAGGAACTATTGCATTCTTAGTACTACCCAGACTATTGCACTAAGTATGCTTTTTCCTAATACTGCATCCTATGAGTGCAGCATAATTGTGGTTGAGCCTTGGGGCAAGGATTCTGGCTCTTGGGTAATCACATGGCTATCTCCAGATTGCCAACTTGAAAGCTGGTTAGGGGTGGCACCCCATCTCAGAATGTATCACACAGCATCCAACAAGATTATCTCTGTTATGAATTTGTGTACAAACCTGCATGATACACAGTACTATGACTGCTTGCTTGCATGCACGTGTACTTCTCATGACTCATCCCTGATCACATGACCTCTTTCATTCCCTTCACACCTTCATGTCTTCACCCTGTCACATTTTCACATCATCACTCTCTCTCCCTTCACTCATCACAACATCACTGATCACATCTTCCATTCCGATCTTGATCCCTCTTTCTTCATCTCTGCCCATACCTTCCAATCGGTACAATCACTCATCGAGATTGCATCTTGATCATGACCCTGCAAGATCCTAGATGGATCTCTGCCACGATCCCTCCTCTGATCAGTTATACTTTGTGATCGATCTTTCCTTTATATTAAACCCTGCATTCTCATATCTGTTTCTTCTATTCTGATATATAAGATGCCTAACCTTTTACTTATGGACTACACTCTTTACCCTATCATCCTATAGCATTAATCCCTTATACCCTAGACCCCTAGTTACAGCTTGGTCTGTGCACCATCTTGTATCATATATATAGTGGGGTTATGAGTACAGGCTGTTTCCCCAGCCTAATCCACTTGTTACCTCACATCCTACTCTGCCTATCAAGGTGGCCTAGTGACTAAGTACAAGTAAAGGATGTTATTTGCCTAGCCCTCTTCATTGAGTCCTAGGAGTGAGATGTCTGGAGATAAAGCCACTCCTTCCCTCCTTTCCTCTTATGGTTCCATTGTCAGTCCCTTTTGATACTGAACTGCCAATGCAAGGTCAGAGAGCCAACTTGTACCACATCTAGTTCAAAACCCAGAACATATAAAAGTATGGAAGATATTCATTGGAAGATATTGAACCTCCTATGATCAAACCCATGTGACAAGAAACCCTCATCGTAATGTTCCTCAATGTTATACCTGTGGGTTATAGAAGCTATCATTGCTGCTAACCCTTATTATATTTCATACCATGGACATTACAGATATTTAAGCCACGAGTAGCATTGCGTCTCTTATTGGAACATCCATTGAAGTTAATGTACTAAACAGACCTATGGATTTACAGTGACACCATTTTTGTTCTCAAGAATAGCAACCTGGTAACAGCTACATGATTACCCAAGCACTGAAACCCTCGCTCCAAGGTGTGACTATGATTATGCTAGTACTATAGGGTATTAGTATTAGGAGGAAGACAGAATCACATTGTAAGAGTATGTTGGTTAACAAGGACTTGCAAGAGTAGTCCTGGAGATTCTTATGAAGATAGCTCGACTCAGTCCTCTCCTTTATCCATTCCCCCATTTCCTGCTGTTTAGCACTCTATACTTCCAAACGTTATCTCAAGGACTCATCATACCATTCCCTGGTTGTCTGCCAGGTTGGTTAGGTTGTGGTTGGGTAGATGGAACTCTTCAGTTCCACAACAATCTCCAAGCCTGCAGGCAAAAAGGAACAACTAATAGATAACATCAAATATTATAAGGGACACCAGCAGTGTACATATATATAACCCACAGGTATAACATCAGCTTGACTAGTGATTCATCTTGCATCATGTAGGTTTTTGTTGTGGAACTGAAGAGTTCCATCTACCCAACCACAATCTAACCAACCTGGCAGACAACCAGGAACAATACAATGAGTCCTATGAGATAACATTCAGATAAAAGAGAGTGCTGGACAGCGGAGAGGGGAATCAGATAAGAGATGGGACTGAAGTGGGGGGGACATTCTACAACAAGATCTCCAGGACTACTCTTGCAAGTCCTTGATAGCAATCATACTCTTGCAATGATGCTCTGTCTTCCTTCTAACACTATAACCTAATGTATAGAGCATAATTGTGTTCAGCTCTTGGGGTGAGAGTTCCAAGCCTTGAGTAATTGCATGACTGTTACCAGGTTGTCATCCTTGAAAGCGAAGGTGGTGCCATCATAGATCTGTGAGTCTGTTCAGTACAGTAACCTCAATGGATGTTCCAGCTAGGACATGATGTCACTAGTGGCTTAAATATCTGTGAACGATAGAACTAATAATATAAGACCTGCACAGCAATGATAGCCTCTCGAGGTTGCAGGTATAACATTAGTACTTGGTACAATAGAGGAGTATGTCACATGATGCTTTAGAGTTTCTTGATACATTGATACTTCCAAAGAATGTCTTTCATTCTACTTGGTACTGGGTTCTGTACTTCATCAAGGAATGAGCTGGCTCATAGGCCAATACATTGGCAGTTCGGTGGTATGAGGGTGTTGCAGAACTGAAAGAGTTACGCTACTCTGCCAAACAACCCAACCAACCCGGCAGATGATCAGAGATCTTGGTACGGAGCTAAACCATAGCTGTCGGATAGAAGAATGGTGACTAGGACAGTCATGAGGTCTGCGGATAAAGGGAAGGACTGCGTGTCAGGGGATCTTCTGTGTCTAGAGCTCCAGGACTACTCTTGCAAGTCCTTGATAGCAATTGTACTCTTGCAATGATGCTCTGTCTTCCTCCTAATACCTAACCCCTAACGGGAAAGGCATAATTGTGTTCAAGCCTTAGGGTGAGGGTTCTGGCTCTTGGGTGATCACATAGCTATTACCAGGTTGCAACCCTTGAGAATGAAGGCAGTGTCACCGTAGATCCTTGGGTCTGTTCGATAATCCCAAAGGATGTTCCAACGAGAGATGTGGTGCTACTCATGGCTTAAATATCAGTACTGTTCTGTAACTAATATGATAAGATCCACATGGCAACAGGGGCCTCTCAGGATCGCAGGTATAACATCAGTATCTGGTATGATGGAAGATACATCATGTGATGCTTTGCTAGTTTCTGATTTGATGGTTCTTCCAATGAATGGGTTCCGTACTTTCATAGGTTCTGGGTTCTGAACTAGATGAGGTACGAGTTGGCTCTCTTGGCCTTACGTTGGCAGTTTAGTAACGAGAGGAATGATGGAATGATAGAGGAGAGGAGTAAAGGTCAGCTTTATCTCCAGACAGCTCACTCCTGAGACTCAGTTAAGAGGGCCAGGCAAATACCATCCTTTATTTGACTGTTGTCACTAGGCCACCTTGGTAGGCAGGGTAGGATGCGAGGGAACAAGTGGATTAGGCTGGGGAAACAGCCTGTACTCATAACCCCTTATATACGTTATAGGGAAGTGCATAGACCAAGCTGTGACTGGGTCTAGAGTATAATGGTATTAATGCTATTGGACTATTAGATTAAAGGGTAAGGTCCTTGAGATAAAGGTTAGGCATTCATATGGAGTGGGAAGATGAAGAGCGGATATGAATGCAGGGTCTAAAGTAAAATGGAAGATCGATCACAAGGTGTGACTGATCAAAGAGGGGATCGTGGCAGAGATCCATCTAGGATCTTGCAGGGTCATGATCGAGATGCAATCTCAATGAGTGATCGTACCAATCAAAGGGTAAGGGTGGAAATGAAGGAAGAGGGATTGAAATCAGAATGGAAGATGTGATCAGTGTGAAGTTGTGAAGAAGGTGAAGAGGTAATATCCAAGAATGTGATGCACGTGAAGGGTGAATGGCATGACGATGTGAAGGGATGGTGTGGTCATGTGATCAGGGAGTGTGATGTTATGGCACTCGTGTGTGCAAGCATGCAGTCATAGTGCAGATTCGTATAAGATTCATACACAATTCGTAACAGAGGGACTGGTACGATGGTACGATGAGGAGGGGAGGATAAGAATTAGCTTTATCTCTAGACATGCCTCACTCCTAGGGATCCAATGAAGGACCAGTAGGCAAATAGCTGTCCCTTACTTGAGTTAACATCACTAGGCCACCACTAAGGGCAGGATAGGAGAGGTAACAATGGATTAGGCTGGGGGAACAGCCTGTACTCATAACCCCACTATATATATGATACAAGATGGTGCACAGACCAAGCTGTGACTAGGGGTCTAGGGTATAAGGGATTAATGCTATTGGTAAGTAGGGTAAAGGGTGTAGTCCATGAGTGAAAGGTTAGGCATCTCATATATCAGAATGGAAGAAGCAAGTATAAGAATGCAGGGTTTAATGTAGAGGGGAAGATTGATCACAAGGTGTGACTGATCAAGGAAGGGATTGTGGCAGAGATCCATCTAGGATCTTGCAGGGTCATGATCAAGATGTAATCTTGATGTTGTTGCGGAACCGAAGAGTTCTGCTACTCTGCCAATACAACCCAACCAACCTGGCGGACGACCAGAGATCTCGGTACAGGGCTTAACCATAGATGTCAGATATAAGGATGGTGACTAGGACAGTCGATAGGTCTGCGGATAAAAGGGGAGGACTGCGCGTCGGGGGATCTTCTGTATCTAGAACTCCAGGACTACTCTTGCAAGTCCTTGATAGCAATCGTACTTTTGCAACGATGCTCTGTCTTCCTCCTAATACCTAACCCCTAACGGGAAAGGCATAATCATATTCGTACCTTGGGGCGAGGGTTCCGGTACTTGGGTAATCACGTGACTGTTACCAGGTTGTCATCCTTGAGAACGAAGGCGGTGTCACCATAGATACGTGGGCATGTTCGTATAACCCCAACGTATGTCCCAACGAGAGACGCAGTGCTACTCGTGGCTTAAATATCTGTAGATGTTCCTGTAATATGATAAGACCTGCACGGCAATGATAGCCTCTTGAGGTCGCAGGTATAACATCAGTACTTTGAACGATGAGGAGTACGTCACGTGATCTTTAATAGTTTCTTGGTACGAAGGTTCTTCCAATGAATGTCTTCCGTTCTACTTGGTACTGGGTTCTGTACTTTGTCAGGGAACGAGCTTGCTCGTAGGCCAATACGTTGGCAGTTCGGTGGTACGAGGATCTGATATGATGGTACGATGGAGGGGAGGGAAGGAGATTGGCTTCATCTCCAGACGGCTCACTCCCAGGGCTCAGTTAAGAGGGCTAGGCGAATACCATCCTTTACTTGATCTCTTCACTAGGCCACCTTGGTAGGCAGGGTAGGAGTGGAGGAAACAAGTGGATTAGGCTGGGGGAACAGCCTGTACTCATAACCCCTTATATATGTTACAGGAGAGTGCACAGACCAAGCTGTACACTAGGGTCTAGGGTATATGGTATTAGTGCTATTGGATGATAAGGTAAAGGGTAAGGTCCATGAGGCAAAGGTTAGGCATCTCATCTATCAGAATGGAAGAAGCGGAGATGAGGATGCAGGGTTTAATCTAAAGGGATGATCAATCACAAGGTGTGACTGATCAGAGAGGAGATCGTGGCAGAGATCCATCTAGGATCTTGCAGGGTCGTGATCGAGATGCAATCTCGATTGGTGATCGTACCGATCGAAGGGTAAGGGCGGAGATTAAAGAAGAGGAGTGATCGAGAATGGAAGATGATCGGTGTGATGTCGTGAAGAGATGTGCAGAGAGATAAGAGATGTGATGCACGTGAAGGTGTGAAGGCGTGATGATGTGAAGGGACGGAGTGGTCATGTGATCAGGAATGAGTCATGAGAAGTACTCATGCATGCAAGCAAGCAGTCATTGTACTGTTATATCATGAAGTATCGTACACAATTCGTAACAGTGGCCTAGTGATGTTCAAGGAACAGCAAGTAAAAGAGTAGCTATTCACCTGCCCAGTCTTCAGACTGCCCAGAAGTAAGGCATTGCTCAGATGCAGACTCATCCTCCACTCCATTCTCTTCTTTATTTATCTCTGTGTGGTCATGCCAGCTTAGAACCCAGTCAAGACAGAATCCAGTCAAGACAACCTAGTCAACATTCTTTATGAAGACATCAATACTTTGTGGAAAATCTATGTGATGCAAGACAAATATCTAGTCAAGCCAATGTCATATCTGCGGACATCATAGGCATATGCTGCCAGGTTGTCCTTATCATATTAATGTGTTATTTATTAGTTGTTCCTCCTTGTTTGCAGACTTGAAGAAGATCTCATTTGAATGCTGTGTGGAATGCCCCAAGATGGGGTGGTACCCCTGACTAGCTTTCAAGGGTGGCAATCTGAAGATAGCCACATAATTACCCAAAAGTCAGAATCCTCACCCCAAGGCTCATCCATGATTATGCCAGCATCTTAGGTCCTGGTATTAGGAGGAAGCATACTCAGTGCAATAGTCTGGGTAATACTAGGGATGCAAGAGTTCCCTAAGAAGTTGTAGATTATCCTTTCCTCTCATTTGATTCCCCTCTGCTGTTCAAGCATTCCTTCCCTCTGCGACTTCTCTAGAATTCAGTAGATGATATCAGATTGCCTGACAGGTTATGGTGATGAAAGATAGGTAGGGTTGTATAGTGTTTCTCTGGTCACTCAACAAAAGCTGCTCATCTAGGCACCTAGTATTATCTAGCATGCAACCACCTCCATCATATCACACCCACCTTACCCCACTGTAAACCCCTGATGGTCCTTACACATCACATGAGCACAGAACCAATCACCACCTGAGAAATCCAGCAGATCCCCCACAAAGCCAGAGTCCAACCATGACATCACCCTGTCTAACCTAGTGGCAGATCAACTTGCCACCTACTATTGAGTGATCAGAGAAACACTATACACAACCCTGCCTATCTTCCATCACCATAACCTGTTGGGCAATCTGGCATCAACGACTGAATCCTTAAGAACATCTGAAGAGAGGAATGCTAAACAGCGAAGAGGGAATTGGAGATAAGGAGAGGATGATCTTTATACTCCTTGGTAAACTATTTCATCACCAGTACTGCAATGGACTATTGCACCATGCATGCTTCCTTCTAATACTGCAACTTAAGAATGCAGCATAATCATAGATGAGCCTTGGAGTGAGGATTCCAGCTCTTGGGTAATCACATGGCTATCTCCAGGTTGCCAACCTTGAAAGCTGGTCAGAGGTGCCACCCTATCCCAGGGTCTTCACACAGTACACCCAACAGGATCATCTCCAAGCCCACAGGTGAGAAAAAACAACTATAAATATGATGGCCAATATGATAAGGTTGACCAGCAGCATACACCTATGTCTTCCACAGGTATAACATCCACAGAGCATTGCGATAACGTCTTGCATCATGTTGGTTTTCTATCATCAGTTAGTGTCCTTCACAAAGAGGAATGATACCACAAAGAATGTTGCTATGAGCTATCTTGACCGTGATATCATCTTGACCAAATCTCGAGCTTGCATGACCACACAGTATAAAGAGAAGGAGTGGAGGAGTGGTGAGACCACATTCAAGCAATGCCTCACTCCCAGGCAGTCCAAAGACCAGGTGGGTGAATAGCTACTCTGTTACTTGCTATAGCTTAAACATCATCAGGCCACCTTTGCAGGCAGAGTGAGAGAGGTGAACAAGTGGATTTGGCTGGGGGACAACAGCCCTTGCACAACCCCTTATATATGGTACATGAATGTGCACAGACCAAGCTGTGTGTTGCAGAACTGAAGAGTTCTGTCTACTCTGCCAACAAACCTAACCAATCTGGCGAACGATCAGGGAACGATACAATGAGTCCTTGAGATAACTTTCAGATAAGAAGAGTGCTGGACAGCAGGGAAAGGAAATCAGATATAAGAAGAGGGCTGAGTTGGACTATCTTCATAAGTGAATGCCAGGACTACTCTTGCAAGTCCTTTATAACCAATGTACTCTTGCAGTGTGGTTCTGTCTTCCTCCTAATACTAATACCCTATGGTACTAGCATAATCATGTTCAGCTCTTGGGGCGAGGGTTCTAAGCCTTGGGTGATCGCATGGCTGATTTCAGATTGCCATCCTTGAGAACAAGGTGTTGTCAACATATATATGTGAGTATGTTCTATAACCTCAATGTACGTTCCAATGAGAGATGCAATGCTACTCATGGCTTAAATATCTATAATGTTCTACAATGAATATGATAAGATCCACATGGCAATGGTAGCCTCTCGGGATCACTGGTATAACATCCATACTTGGTACGATGAATGAGTATGTCACGTGATCTTTAATAGTTTCAGGTATGGTTCTTGATACAATGAATGTCTTCCATTCTTCTCTGTTACTGGGTTCTGTAAGAGTGCTTGAACAAGCTTGCTAGCTTGGCCATAGTTCAGCAGTACAGTGGTGCTATAATTGGTGAATGATGGTACAATGGAGAGGGGAGAATAAAGGTTTAGCTTTATCTCTAGATATCTTACTCCTAAGGCCTCAATAAAGAGGGGCTGGGCAAATAACATCTTTTACTTGAACTGTTGTCACTAGGCCACCTTGGTAGGCAGGGTAGGACACAAGGAAACAAGTGGATTAGGCTGGGGAGACAGCCTGTACTCATAACCCCACTATTTATACATTACAAGAGTGAGCACAGATCAAGCTGTGTCTCGGGTCTAGGGTATACAGTATTAGTGCTATTGATTAACTAGATTAAAGGGAAGGATCCATGAGGGAAACATTAGGCATCTCATTATAGAATGGAAGAAGTGGAGATGAAGATGCAGGGACTAGGGTTGAGGAAATAATCGATCACAAGATGTGATGATCAGAAAGGGGGATTGTGGCAGAGATCCATCTAGGATCTTGCAAGGTTTGTGATCAAGATGCAATCTCGATAAGAATCATACTGATTGGAGGGTAAGGGCAAAGATGAAGGAAAGGGATCAAGATTGGAATGGAAGATTGATTGGTGTGAGTCATGACAGTGTGAAAGAAAAAGGATGTGATGATGTGAATGTGTGACAGGGTGAAAGTGTGAAGGTGTGAAGGGAACGAGGAAGGTCATGTGATCAGGGAAGGTCATGATTATGTACTCATGCAATGCATGTGTGCAGTCATTGTATCAAGTATTGTACACAATTCATAACACTGTAACTTACTATCTAGGGTATATGCTATTAGTGCTATTGACTCTAGTGTAAAGGTAAGAGTCCATGAGTAAAAGGTTAGGCAGCCTCATGTATCAAGAATGGAAGAAGCAGACATGAGACTGCAGTGCTTACTATAAAATGAAAGATCAATTACAAGATGTGAAAGATCAGGAAGGGGATCATGGCAGATTATCAAGATTTTACAGGGTTATAATCGAAATGTTATCTCAATAGAAGATCATACTGATTGAAGGGAAAGGGTGGAGATTAGAAAGGTGAGGACACCTTGAGGATGTGAAGGAATCTAAGATGATCAATGTGAGTTTATGAGGTTTGTAAAGCAGTGAAGAGGGTGAAGATGTAATACACATAATGAGTGAAGGCATGAAGGTGTGAAGGGATGGAGTAGTTATGTGATCAGGGAAAGAGGGAGTCATGTGACCTGAAGGTCATGTGATCATAAGGTGTTGTGCCCAATGCTAACACAAAGTACACTAGGAGTAGTCATGCACATGCTGGCTAACACAAAGTACCAGTGGTGAAATATGATGTTATAACACCCACCTGAGCCATGTGCTATCCACACAGGCTTCCATTCCCCACATACTAACACCACTATCCCCTATCCCAGTAATCTGAACTCTTTTCTTTGCTCTAGCTAATGCCTTTACCCCCACCCCAATGTCCTTGTCAAAGCCCATTGAGTTATGCCTCAGAACCCCCAAGCACTTTGATGGAGATTACAAGAAGGCCATAGCTTGACTCAACACCATCATCTTTTACCTTATAGTTAATGAAGATGTCTACAACTTGTCAGCAAAGAAAGTCACATTTGCCCTTTCCTATATGACCAAAGGATCAGCCACAACATGGGCCAAAAACTTTTGAACCAAGACCTATGACCCCATCACAGGAACAGTCAACATGGGCACATTCACCAATTTCCAAAAAGCCTTCTGCTTGGCTTTCCAACACCATAATGTGGTAACCTCTGCTATTCACTGGCTAACACACACCCAAATAAAGTTCAACTCAAAAAAGAAGGGGTATGAACCCTCAATCACTGAATACAACACATCATTCTCCAATAAGACATCCAAGGCAGGGATCACTGAAGACCATGTCCTGATAAAATACTACTCTGCAGAAATCCCCATCCTGATAATGCAGCAAATCTTTGCCATGAAAGAAGTATCCACAGAGATCAAAAAGTGAAAGAAACAGGTAGTCTCATTTATTTCACAGAACAAATGGGCTAACCAGATCACCTAGCAATCAATGATGCCCCAAACCCAATACTTCTACTGCACTCTGCAACCCAGCAAAGACCTAAATGCAATGGACATAGATGCAGTCTGCCTCATCAAACTCACCCCTAAAGAAAGAAAGTGATGCTGAGATAACAATCTCTGCTTCTGCTGTTGCAAACCAGGTTACTCTTTCAGCCAATGCCCAACAGGCAATGGTACTAACACCCAAACCCCTCCATAAACAAAAAAGACTCATTTCACTAAGGCTGAAAAGCTTCCAAAGATGGAAGAAGTGGATGACAGTGAGGATGAAGACAAGGGGGCAGTCTTAGTACAGGCAATAAAGAGTTTTTAAAGAGGGGACCACCATTGATGCAAGTGCCCTCCCCTTCCTTCATGAATGTAATAGTATCTCGAGCTAAGAAATCATTGAACCTTTTTGTCAAACTCTTAGTTGCAAACAACATGAAGAAAAGCATCTCCACCCATGCTCTAGTAGACAGCAGTGCTGAAATCAACTGCATCAACTGGGACTTTGTCAAAAAAAACTGAATCTCTGTACAAAAATTGAAACAACCCATAAAAATCTGCAATGTCAACTCATTCACAAACAAGCAAGGGATGGCCAAATTCCAAGCCACCTATTACCTCAAGGGATAATACAAAAAGTAACCTTCATAGTCATTCAGTGTGGGGCCAACAATATCATTTTAGGACACCCATGGCTATACAATGTTAACCCCCAAATCAACTGGAAAACACAGATAGTTACCATCTGCACCAAAACCAACCAATCCAAGGAATACTACACCACCCACACAAGGTCACCAAACTTTGAAATGAAGAAACCTGGACACATGAACTTTGTAACTGACAGAACTCCCCATTTATTCAGATATCTTCAACACCTTAGCCCAGAAGGGCACATGACACAACAGGTTGCCATGACTCAAAGGCAGAAAACTATTAACTGCATTGAAAAGGAAGGAGAACAGTCCTTTGTCACTGCCACCACCATATCCACAAAGCTTTCCATAGACATTCTTTAACACAAGAGCAAGGTTATCCTCTCAGAAAGTATAAAGACTATGTAAAAGTATTCTCACAGGAAGCCACTAATAGACTTCCCTTGTCCAGAGACTACAACCATGAAATCAACTTCCAAGAAACATTCAAACCAAGGATTGGTAAGCTCTACCCACTTAATCCTGAAAAAAAGAAGACTATGAAGGAATTTCTGGACAAAAATCTCAAATCTGAGAAAATTAGGCTCTCCAAATCCTCACAAGCATCCCCATTCTTTTTCATCAAAAAGAAGGATGGCAAACTATGGCCCTGTCAAGACTATCACTATGTCAATGAACACACCATCAGGGACACATACCTGCTACCCCTGATCATGGACCTCATGGACAAGATGAAGGACACAAAAGTCTTCATCAAATTCAACATCTAATGGGGGTATAACAATGTATGAATAAAAGAGGGCCATCAATGGAAAGCTGCCTTCATTACACACAAAGGCCTTTATGAACCAACAGTAATGTTCTTTGAACTATCTAATTCTTCTGCCACCTTCCAGTGATTCATGAATGACTCATTCAAAGACCTAATCACAGAAGGATGGCTAGTAATTTACATGGATGACCTCTTGATCTTCTCCCCCAACCAACAGACCCATGATGAATGCACTCATAGAATGCTTAAACAAATGAAAAAATTGAACTTGCACCTAAAACTAGAAAAATGTGAGTTCAACAAAGGCAAAGTGGACTACCTTGAAATGGTAGTAAAACCTGGGTTGATTGCCATGGACCCCATGAAGCTAGACAGTGTTGCGGAATCAAAGAGTTCCGTCTACCCAACCACATAACCAACCAACCCGGCAGACGACCAGGGAACGGTACGATGAATCCTAGAGAATACGTCCGGAGGTATAGAGTGCTGAACAGCAGGGATGAGGGAATCGGGAATGAGGGGAGGACTGAATCGGGACTATCTTCTAGGGATGAACTCCAGGACTACTCTTACAAGTCCTTGATAGTAACCGTACTCTTGCAATGGTACTCTGTCTTCCTCCTAATACCTAACCCCTAACGGGAAAGGCATAATCGTGGTCGGACCTTGGGGCAAGGGTTCTGGTCCTTGGGTGATCGCGTAGCTATTACCAGGTTGCTATCCTTGAGAACGAAGGCGGTGTCACCGTAGATCCGTGGTACGTTCGATAACCCAATGGATGTTCCAACTAGAACACTGTGTTACTAGTGGCTTAAATATCTAGAGTCCTTGGTTCGTAATATGATAAGGATCAGCAGCAGTGAGAGCTTCTATGATCCACAGGTATAACATCAGGAACGTTACGATGAGAGTTCCATCACATGATCTTTGATAATTTGATGATACTTCCAATGAATGTCTTCCGTTCTACTTGGTACTGGGTTCTGTACTTCATCGGGGAATGAGCTTGCTCGTAGGCCAATACGTTGGTGGTTTGGTGGTACAAGGATCTGGTACGATGATACGATGGAGGGGAGAAGTAAAGGTTGGCTTTATCTCCAGACAGCTCACTCCCAGAGCTCAGTTAAGAGGGCCAGGCGAATACCATCCCTTACTTGATTTGTTGTCACTAGGCCACCTTGGTAGGCAGGGTAGGACGCAAGGAAACAAGTGGATTAGGCTGGGGGAACAGCCTGTACTCATAACCCCACTACTTATAGGATACAGGAATGTGCACAGACCAGGCTGTGACTAGGGTCTAGGGTATAATGGGATTAATGCTAGTGGACGATAAGGTAAAGGGTGTAGTCCATGAGTAAAAGATTAGGCACTTCATATATCAGAATGGAAGAAGCGGATATGAAGTGCAGGGTCTAAGATATAGGGGAAGATCGATCATCAAGATGTGAAAGATCTGGAAGGGTGATCGTGGCAGAGATCCATCTAGGATCTTGCAGGGTCATGATCGAGATACAATCTCGATGCGTGATTGTACCAATCAAAGGTTAAGGGCAGAGATGAAGAAGGGGAGGTGATTGGGAATGGAAGAGTGATTGGTGATGTCGTGACGATGTGAAGGAAGAGAAGGTGATGATGTGAAAACGTGACAGGTGAAGATGTGAAAGTGTGAAGGGACAGTGTGGTCATGTGATCAGGGAAAGATGAAGTCATGAAGTCATGGCACTCGTGTATGCAAGCATGCAGTCATAGTGCAAGTATCATATACAATTCGTAACAGACAGGATAGTCAAGTGGCCAACTCCAAAAACTGTGAAGGACATAAGATCATTTCTGAGGTTTGCTAACTTCTATTGAAAGTTCATCCCAGGCTATTCTCAAATTGCCTGCCCCCTTATCAATCTAACAAAGAAAACCCAACACTGGGACTGATCCCTAGCATGCAATCAGGTGTTCTTTGAACTTAAGAACCTGTTCCTACACCAACCAACCCTCCTCTTTCCCAACCTCACTAAACCCTTCATGATCACCACCAATGCCTCCCTAGTAGCATCTGGGGGGGTCCTTATGCAAGAAGATAATGACAGACAGTTACACCCATGCTCCTACTTATCACAATCCTTTTTCCCCATGGAATGCAACTACAACATCTATGACCAAGAGTTACTTGCCATCATATGAGCCCTCAAGATCTGGTGCCACTACTTACAAGAAGCCTCACATTCCATTTGCATACTCACTGACCACAAGAACTTAACCTATTTCAGAGAAGCCCAAAAACTGAATCATTGGCAGGCATGATGGCTCCCTGACCTCATGGATTTCAACCTCCAACTTCAACATGTACCTAGAACACACCTCACTGGCCCCAACACATTACACTGGCCAGATCATGGCAATGATGCCACCATGGACAATCACATCACCCTCCTACCCTCCACCCTCTTTTTTAATCTTGTTGATGCCAACCTTATGTCCTGGCTACAAAAGGCCACAAGCTCTAACTATTGAGCAACCAAGCAAAACACATAACCCTGCCTATATCCATCACCTATAACCCATCAGGCAATCTGGCATCACCAAGAGAATCCTTAAGAAGTCATGGATAAGGAGAGTGCTAGAATAGTGGAAAGGGATGAGGGAATGAGGGGAGGATGATCTTCATACTCCTTGGTAAACTCTTGCATCACCAGTACTGCACAGACTATTGCACCATGCATGCTTCCTTCTAATACTGCAACCTAAGGATGCAGCATAATTGTTGATGAGCCTTGGGGTGAGGGTTCTGGCTCTTGGGTAATTGCATGGTTATCTCCAGGTTACCATCCTTGAAAGCTGGTCAAAGGTGCCACCCCATCTTGAGGCTGTACACTCATTGACCCAATGAGATCTTCTTGTTACGAATTGTGTATGATACTTAATGATACGACGATACAATGACTGCTTGCTTGCATGCACGAGTATCATTCATGACCTCTCCCTGATCACGTGACCTCCCTCGTTCCCTTCACATCGTCATGCCTTCACACCTTCACATGTATCACATCTCTTATCTCTCTTCACATCCTTCACGACATCACACCGATCACATCTTCCATTCCCGATCACCTCCTCTTCTTCATTTCCGCCCTTTCCTTCCGATCGGTACGATCACTAATCGAGATTGCATCTCGATCATGACCCTGCAAGATCCTAGATGGATCTCTGCCACGATCCCCTTCCTGATCAGTCACATCTTGTGATCGGTCTTCCCT
>JBBPJS010000187.1:0-21225 GCA_038088835.1 Singerocomus rubriflavus
CTTCAGGGGCAGCGCGCTTCTTCCCTTTCCGGTCTTTAGTCGGTTCGTTGATAGTGAGAGATGAGGATGAGGCTGATGGGAAAGTGGCCCTCCTTGCCCTGGAACCGCGGCAGATGACGGGCGTCAGATTCGAGAGCGTCGGAAGGTTCACAGGATGACACACCTTTTAGAAGTTCGGGTAGAATCGTCGGTAGAGTCTTTTGCTTTTCCCTTTCCTAGAGTAACTTCACGGGATCGTTTATTCTTTGAGGCTGTTGACTTAAATGTACGAGTGCTTTCAGAGGGTGCACTTGATGGTTCCACTGCGTCGCTGTCTTTGTCTCTTGCTTGTTCGCGTTCTTTCTCCTTCTGCTTGGCAGCCTTGACTCTAGCACTGGAGCGTAATGATCTTGATTCGGAGACAGTAGTTGAGGTGGAAGCAGAAGGAAATTGAACTGATTCTGATTGGGGTAGCTGGGATGTACTGGAGCTTGTGGCCTCTTGTTGAAGGATACGTTGGAAGTCCATTTAGAACGTACTCCCAGCCATCGATCCAGAAAGTCAAACAGAAGTCTAAGACAAGGTCGCGGTTGAGGAGAAAGAGACAGAAGGCGTCCAAGAGTGCGTGCTAATTGAGTAGTATTGCTTCGCCCACAACGTAGCGAAGGCGTGGGAAACGCCGCAACACTAGTGGCGTCGCAGCTCCTCGCAGTGGGGATTTCGCAGACACTGTATACTAGGATCCATCAAACTTTGGAGTCCACCAGGACCTCGTTCACACTCTGGACAAGTATCTCCACAATCTTCGCTACCTCCTCTTCCGTTGCATTATATGCAGGTCCCAACATAAGATGGTCACCTCTGGACCCTTCAAGGTTGGATCCTTCGCTCACCCCGATGACAATGAGGCCGTTCTGCAGACAGCGTGCTTGAACGAGCATAGCAAATGTCTGTCCCTTGAAATCAAGTTCGTTTTCATGGCCCGAGAATTCAAACTCGATGCCCCAAAATGCACCACGACCCCGAATGTCGAACGTGAATGGCTTGGCTATCGCTCCCTCTGCCCGCAATCCTTGATGAAGGAGCTTATATATCAGTTCACCGTTCTGTACGACCTTTGGGAGCAACTTTTCCTCTTCGATGACTTGTTGTACAGCCAAAGATGCTGCACACGCCAGTGGATGCGCCTAGAATAATGCTGTGAGATCGCCTCGTGTTTTAGAAGAAGGTTGTACTACCTGGTAGGTATGCCCATGCTTAAGGAGACCTGATCCACCTCGTATACCCCTCGCAACCTTAGGGGATATGAGTGCTGCCCCAATAGAACCATACCTATTGAATGTTCCGTTAAATGTATGCTTCCAGGATGCATTTACATACCCTCCGCCAAGTCCTTTGGCAATTGCCTGCAGGTCAGGGGCTGCCCCATCACCAACACTCTGCCATGCATGAAGAGAGCCCATCCCTAAAAATGCAGATCATGACATCACTCTTACTAGCCAAGAGAGATCGGCTTACTGCCCATCCCTGACATGACCTCGTCCAGAATAAATAAGGCTCCGTATTTCTCACAAACAGACTTCATCGCTGCAAAGTATCCTCTTGGGGCACCAACGACACCGGTGGTGGCGCCAACGACGGTCTCTGCGGCAACTTGAATTAAAGTCAGCGCATGTGGCACGTTTTTGACAGAGGGAACTCACATCCAATCACGGTCTCCGGGCCAAGTTCAATGAACTTGTCCTCCAATTCTTGCCGAAGGCGCTCAACGTACTGCTCTTCTGTTTCGTCTGGGTTTTGAAAGCGTCTCGCATATGCCGGGGAGACGTGGTGGAAATGTTCGTGGTCGAGGATGTCCTCGTAAGGTATACGTCGGGTGGGGTGATAAGAAAGCGTCAAGGTGCTTAAAGTATTGCCGTGGAAGGATAACTGACGAGCAATAAAGTTCTTTCTTTCAGGCTGTCCGATTTCAAAGAAGTACTGTGGCAGCTGCATCAGGGATGACGGATCATCGAAGATAATACCAACCTGTCTAGCAAGCTTGATCACGGCCTCCATTGCTTCGGAACCTGTTATTGAATGTTAGAAACTACATCTCGCATTTCTGACATTTATACTTTCCACCAGACGCGAATGCAACAAGCTCGAATACTCCATTGCTTGAATCGACAAGGTACTTTGCAAGCTGTTCTGCGGGACGGCTGGACAGTTGCATATTGTACACATCTGTTGAGTTCCATGCGAGTGTCAATCATACACTGACAGCAGATATAACCAACACGAACAAGTAAGAGTATCAAGTTGCTCTTTCACGGCGGCGATGACCTTCGGATGGCTGGTACCGATGCACGAGACGGCTGCCCCCCCAATCCCATCGATCACGCGGTGACCATCTTCAAGGTCAACATAGATACCCTCCCCGCGGACCGCGACAGGTGGTATCCACGGTGTCCTGTGCAGAATAGACGTGGTGGTAGTAGACATCTGGATAGCACGGGATAGATGGTGGGAGATAATCAGATAACATGGATCACAATCGAAATTTATACTGAATGAGCATCAAGCGGAGACCGAACACCCTCAAGAAGACCGTCGATAAAGGGGCAGAAAGAGCAGGACCTTGTTTATATAAGCAATTACCCGCGATACAGACGAGTACAGTAAGTACTTTTAGCAGCCCTGACAAATGGGTCCATCCTCGACGAAAAAACGCAAGGAACTCCCTCCAAATCATACGCTGTTGGGCTTCTTTTCCGGTGCTGGTGACATAAAGCGGGCAAGAGCAAGAACTTCACAACATTTGGCACCTACTAGTGTACGACAGATCGGCTTGAAGGCAGCATCGAGAGAAATCATTGTCATCGATTCTGACAGTGACCACGATGCCCATAGGAAGGAGAACGGCAACAGAAACCTTCACATGAACTCCGAGTCTAGGGTAGCGGTTTCGGACGGAGACTATCCGTCTCTGAATCCAACCACAGCCACTTCGACAAACTCAGAGAACAAGGATGGCTTTGGTATACCCTCAGAATTATCGCGGCCCTTCGATCTGCGTGTGGAAGCATCAAGCAGACCGTTCCATGCACATCAGTGTTCTTCAATCATCTCCAAACAAGATAATTCAGAATGCATGTCTAGCGTTTCAGCTTCTTTGCCGCTGCAAACTTCCGTTAGTTCGTGTTTCTAAGTTTCGTATCGGGTCAGCGTTGGTCTCAATCTATTTTGCACAGAAAACATGTTGACTGAAAGAAGCCAAACTGTTTTAGTCGCAGACGAAGGCATAAGTACGTCCTCTATGATAGGGGGACAGGGGGAGGCTCTGTTAAATGATGTCCCAGTCGAGTTTCCGATTGAAGAATGGGCAGTTGAAGACGACAAAATAGTCTCTCTTGCAATATTGGATAACAGTGCCCAGATTGCTGGAGGTGGGGGAACACTGTCCGACGAACAGTGCTTTTGCCCGGTGTGCGATATAAATTTGACAGGAATCCTCATTCTTGTGAGCATGTCCAGCAGACATCACACAGTCTACTAATATTTGCTACTCGCTGGTCAGGACGCACAGATTCATGTCAATCAATGTCTTGACACAACATTGCAATATGATAACTGCATCGTGCATGAGTGCACATCGGACCCCGTGTCGATTGAACCATGTGTATCACCTGACAACGGTGGTCCTAGTACACTTACCAGAGACCAAGGAGGCGATCTTTATACCGTGCTCATGAATTCACATAAGGAGAATGAAATTTGGCTGGAAGCAGATGCCACTGCCAGTCGTGATTTCAGTCCGACCCGAGGAAAGTGTAGAAGAGCACCATATTACAAGATATTACAAGGGCTGCCGATCGCAGTTGATGCCTTCTGCTATGGTACCATTCCTGGTGTTACAGCGTATTTTCTGACGTTTGTTGATCTTGCGCCACTGCTCATACGCTTACACTGACTGGACTATCCGTAGCCATGCGCATTCCGATCATTACACCAGTCTCGGATCAAAGTGGAAGAGTGGTCCTATCTATTGTTCAGGTCAGCGCACGAGCAGTCTATCGATTCTATGCTGATGTTTTTGCAGAGGAGACTGCTAACTTAATCATACATATGCTAGGTGTAGATCCCAAATGGATCCATGCCTTGTCAATGAACACTCCAGTGATAATACCAAATACTGGTGGAGTGAACGTGACCCTGATTGAAGCCAATCACTGCCCGGGCTCCTGCCTATTCTTCTTCGAAAGGAAGCAAATAATTGATGCTGGTGATAGCACGTTCAAGTCCCCGTTTGTGGGTTCACCCAGGACCTTTCGTTACCTACATTGTGGGGACTTCCGCGCGTCACCACGGCATGTACACCATCCTTCTGTGAAAGGAAAACATATCGATTACATCTACTTGGATACTACGTACCTCAATCCGAAGGTTTGTCGTGATTACTTTTTCCTCTAATTAAAAACTGGACAACCGGAACAGTATACATTTTCACCCCAGCCACTTGTTGTCTCTGCTTGTGCGGAATTAGCGCAGAGACTGGTGGTAGGAGGAGCTGGAGACAATTTCGCTCATACAAACCAAAAGTCCACGATAGATGCTTGGATGAAGTCTTCGGCCCCTGCTGCAACGGGAGGACAACCAATGTTCCAGGAGCGTATCCTCGTGGTAGTAGGGTAGATAAGGTGCTTACCGTTTTGGATTCACAGCTGATTTCACTTCTAGCACGTATTCAATCGGCAAGGAGCGTATCATCAAAGGTAGCATAGCTTGGTTCTGCCTTCCGAGTTGACGCTGAAAGAAAGACCACACTCAAGCGATTGCCGAAGCTCTTAAGGCAAAGATCTATTGCAATTCACGCAAGACTGCTATACTGCGATGTCAAGCCGATAAAGAACTACACGCTCTCCTGACCGCAGATCCAACTGAAACAAACGTTCATATACTGCCGTTAGGAATGGTCACTTCAGATAACCTTAGGTCGTATCTTCGAAGATTCAAGGGCACTTTTTCTAGGATCGTCGGGTTTCGGCCCACAGGGTGGACGTGCGTTGTTCAACTCCCGTGTTTCGCTTTGGTTGACTTCTTTCAGTTACTCTCCGCCAGCAGGCTGCGATCTTAATGCCTCCATCCAGTCCATTATTTTCCGTGGTCAATCACAAAGTTTCTCGCACACAGATCTCAAACCCTCGCAAAAGTCATCATATGACATCCAGATATTCGGGGTGCCTTATTCAGAGCACAGCTCGTTCTTTGAACTTACTTGCTTTGCTATGTCATGCGACTGGGGTAGAATGATACCCACCGTGAATGTAGGTAACCCGACTTCAAGGGCCATGATGACCAAGTGGATAAGGCGATGGGAGCGGGAGAAGAGGTGTATAAAGTCATCTGATATACAACCCAGAACGGCCGATTACTGGTAATCCAAATCATAATCATACTGTTGAGACCAATGTTGCGCTCAACGCTACACACAAGAAAGTCATAACGATTGTTGTATTCATATGCACCATGTGATCAGCCGAATTTTTTTTGTCGTCATGAGGAGCATACAAATGAACAGAGAGAGCGGGAGGAACAAATAGTAACTGGTGTTTATTGCTCAGTTGCGCGTCTCCTCCGGAGGTCTCTCTCCTCCGAAATCGTCAGTTTAGTACCCTTGCCCTTCGGCAACGATATCCAAGGCTTGATGCCTTGGCCGATAACGAAGATATTGGAGATACTGTGATTGCCCATAGTTGTAACACACTGTCGCACGGGATACATAATGTCACGCACCGTGTGGCAAACGTACGATCGAGAGAATCCTTGACATGGACAATATCGAAACCACCTATATGCTTCTCACGATGAACAATGACACCTGCACGGCCCATGTTACGACCACCGGTGATCATGACGATATTACCGGTGTCAAAGGGTACAAAGTCGGTGATTTTGCTTTGCTCGAGGTCGAACTTCACAGTGTCGTTGACCTTGATAGCTGGATCAGGATAACGGATTGTGCGTCCGTCGTGTGTGACGATGTGGGGAACACCCTTGGCGCCAAGGGCCACTTTGCGGACCTTTAGAAGTTTGTACGCAGCCTCCTCAGGGGTGATGCGATGAATGGTAAAACGGCCCTTCACGTCATATAGCAAGCGGAAGTGCTCGCCAGACTTTTCGATAGAAATGGTATCTAACAAAACGTGAATACGTTAAATGACAAGCTGACCAGGACTGCTTACCCATGAAACCAGTAGGATAATTAGAGTCAGTGCGCACTTTTCCATCAACTTTAATAAGGCGTTGATTGACAATCGTAATTACTTCACGTCCGGTCAAAGCATACTTGAGCCTATTTCGGAGGAAAATCGTAAGGGGAAGAGATTCGCGAAGTTTGTGAGGACCAGGAGATGGGCGAGGAGCCTATGACATGTAAATTTTATGGTTGCATGAGATGGCCTGAGTTCCTCACATAAGTGCCGCTCAATTTGTCAAGCATCCATGACGACGGAGCTGCAAGACGCTTCAAGTGCTTTTTGGGTCCACGAGCCTATGCAACAGTGTGTGCGTCAGATAGCGTAGAATAATAGCAAGAGCGCATATTCCATCCCAAGCAAACGGACAACATCCACCCGTGATGGTGATAAAATGCATTGAAGAATGATTTCTCTGCATGGACGCAAGCATATCGGAGGACATATAACTGACCATGATGGGTTTCTTGAGGCTACAGCGACGGCGACAGCGACGACTTTGATTCGATGCTGGATGATCTGACACTCGAGCACGACCGACTGGGCAGGTTTAGGGTCGGCCTGCATGAGGCACGTGATCTTGATGGGAATACACAGGCTGTGTACTCTATCCGACCTGTCAGTGCCAAGTTTCACTGTACACACAGGTCGTAGCACCTCTCCCCCAACCTTCTTGCGTTGAACGCTCTTTCTTTTGTGGTATGCAACAAAATCGCCTTGCTACCGGCCCCATCAGATATTCCCCACATAATGAATACCGCCATGATAATCTCGCGAATTTCGGGCATGCTTGGCGGGCCAGCAATTCCTCGGAGGGAACACTCTCGATGTTGCAAGGTTCTTGGAGCGTACGATTACCCCACACTTCCTCGTTCTCTTTATCTTCGGAAAACCTCAAAAGGTTTTTCTACCGCCGGCCATTCGCATCACAAGCACCACACATCCCCCCATCTTTCGTCCGTCGCACTCGGGGTCCCTGGACATCTGCAACAGGATCTTCCACCGCTTCCACAGCTCGATTTCTTATTATGTGTATATTTTGGTACACGACGTCTGCCTTGTCGTCAAATACCGGGAAAGCGATCCTCGAACAGTTTCGCTACCCAGTCACTCTCACCATTATCCAATTTGGTTTTGTCGCCTCCTGCTGTCTCCTTATCATGACCCCTGCGCTTAATTTCAGCAAGCTGCGATCACCAACAGTCGGTATACTCAGAGCAACTTTGCCCATGGGTGCATTCCAGGTCGGCGGACATATGTTCTCTAGCATGGCAATCTCCAGGATTCACGTTAGCACCGTGCATACCATCAAGGTATATTTCATTCTTAACTTGCCACTTCTTCATTCCAAGTAACATCACAGGCGTTGTCACCACTCTTCACCGTTGCCGCGTACGCACTTCTCTTCGGGGTCAAATACTCTCCAAAGACTTATCTATCGCTCCTTCCCTTGACTATCGGAGTCATGCTAGCATCCACTTTTGATGCTTCCGCATCTAGTTCAGTTGGATTACTTTGTGCCTTTGGTTCTGCCATGATCTTCGTGAGTTCGAATATCTTTTTCAAGAAAGTTGTCCCGTCTGGATCGCAAGCGCCCTCACATCGGCTCGATAAAGTGAACTTGTTATTCTATTCGTCAAGCGCTGCATTCGCTCTCATGGTACCTCTCTGGACCTTCACAGACCTCCCTCGTCTCCTCTCTGCCTTTGATAACCCGACACATGTTGTCCACCCTAGCCATGGTCACTCATCTATACACTCTCTGCCATACTATTTTACTGTAAATGGCCTTGCACATTTTGCCCAGAACATTATCGCATTCATGATTCTGTCATCCACCTCTCCAGTCACGTATTCTATCGCCTCCTTGGTCAAACGGATATGGGTCATATGCATGGCAATTCTGTGGTTCAACCAGAGAGTTCATCCAATCCAAGGCGCTGGGATTGGATTGACATTCATAGGCCTATATGTGTACAACTCGGCGAAGGGCGATGTTGAAAAGGGAGAGACTAAAATGAGGAGAGTAGAAGCCACAAGGGACATGATACTTCCCTCTAACCGCGTGGAAGAAGAGTTGTTGAGTGGCGGTATCTCGTCGCCTAACCTGTCAATGAAATCCGTCATGTCATCCACAACTGGGATGAAATCACGTCCCCAGCGCCCTCCCCCCCTATCTGGCAGTACACAACTACAGCTCCCTGATGTGCGCAGGGGTTCTCTAGACAAGAAGCTTTCTACTCTTGTTTCTCCACTCAGTTTGTCTTCGGTGTTTACCAAACGTGCTGGAGTTATATCCCCCGCAGATCCATACCCATCCCCTCCTCCTTCGCTCGATTCCCCCTCGATCGAGACAGTCTCCCTTGCATACCCGGACTCTCAATTTCCAGGGATCGAACCGATACGCGAAACCAAGGTGTCCACCTAGATGAAGAATACTGGTATTATGTCAGCCATCGTACGAAGTTGCATGGTCTTGTTCTACAGTAATTTCTAGATTTGCTAGTGACTATTGCGCAATGGACTGGAAATAGGACGATTTCTGTTACATTTGAACTTAATAGAATCGGTGTTGCTGCCCCTGGCGGGTTGGGTGTCACTACACTTTCGCCGACTAGATCGGTCTACAACCTCTCAAACGATTTCGTCCTGCCGTGAGGTAAAAGCTAATGTCAGTTATGGTATAATGGACTATCAGCACTCCGCGTGGAGCCCATATAGACGAAACATAGCAGCTCGGTTGAATTGGCTGTAAGGGCCATTACATGGAATGCAATAAGAATCATGAAGGGTAAAGAAAACACAGTGTCCAACAAAAGCCTCTCCACCGCTGCTTGTGCCATCTACCCAAGAGGGACGATTCATTTCCGAGCAGCAGTCTTCTGGCTTTTAATGACCTTCTTTACGATTTTGGCCTCCTCGACCAGGAATGCCCGGAGGATACTGCGTAGAATGGTGAAACATGGAACGGAAGGGGAGCTGAAATGCGATGTACCGTGACTTGACACAATCACCACATCGTGAACCTCCGTACGCCCGACGGACGGTCTTTATGCGTTTCGAAACAGTAGCATACTGGCGTGGCCGAAGCGCCGGGACCTACAAATTCCATATCAGTCTCTCGAACGCAATGCAGCAAAACGTTCAGCATACACCAGGCAATCCGATCCCGCAATCACCACATTTGGGTTGAGTAGGGATTTTTTTGAGATGGTGATAGACAAGCTTTCCGCCTGGTGTTTTCACTACGCGGCGGCGGTTAGAGGTGGTGTTGTAAGGTGTGCGTTTGCGGAGCGTAACGCGTTGGGCCATTATCGAGATGTAGTTGAGTGGTTGACTGTGTACATGCTTGTTGTGGCTGAATATGCTACTGTACAGCACTTAGGCATATGCCGAGAGTGTGATGTCACGCGTCACACTGCAGAAATGACCCGAAAAGGGAAAGAGTTGATTACTGTACGCGATACTCATCGATGTGTATTTAGATCTGTCCTCCCATGAACGGTATGTCGACCCAGAGTCCATCGAAGAGACTTGCAATAAGACGAGGATCTGTGAGCGCACCAGACCCGCTCGGAAAAAATACGGCTTTGAACCACGATCCCAATCGATCTTCGTCCTCGACGTTGACCATTGTTCGCGTGGTCGATCCAGCGTCCACCTCTGGTTCCGTGGCCCCGCTCAACTTGTCCGACTCGTCCTCCGCTCCACACACTCGCAGGTCCCTACGCCGTAACGGAAGCACTTCTGGTGCATCCTCCGTAGATAATAGACTTAGCTTCGCTTTTTCCTCCTTTTCCCCTGTCTCTCCTCCCCAGCCCTCCAGCCCGCTCATACCCTCCGGTCCACAGAATTACCCTTCTAGAGCTGGCTATAGTCCATCCTCCTCTCCACGTCTTAGGCCAAGTTCCCCTCAGTTTACTCGTCGGCATTCCGCGTCCGGTGGATCCGCCTTCTCAAAGCCCCACCTGACACCAGAACAGCTCGTTGACCTCGCTCGTCAGTCCTCTCTCCCTCGCTACGTCCCTGGCACAACAGTAACTTCAAATACGTCCAATTCAAGTGACTCTGATGCTACACTGTCGATCTCGCCAGCAACGTTCACCCTTCTGGACGACGATGTTTATCTCCCTTTTGTCGACAGAGCTGCTGAAACTGCTCATTTACTCTCAATCCCACCAACAAAGAAATTATTTTCTCTCTTGGCTCAGACATTTCCAACCCGAACGCCTCGTGATGAAAGACAGGATCCGTTTATTGTTGACCCAGCCCAATGGACCTTCAACACGTTGCGTCAGTGGCTAACTGAAGTCGATCGCTCATCTGCTAGCGACACCGTATGGGTGAGAAAAGCCCGCAGATGCGTTCTTGCTCATTCAGAGCTTATCTGGGAACGCCTGAAAGGTGCACTAGGTGTGCCCCCCGAATTGGAATCGGAGGACTTGGATTCTTGTCATTTTATCGACTCTGCAGACAACTTGCGTGTTCCTTTCCCCGAAGAAGACGAACACAACTCAGACATCACTGATAATTCCCTTCATTCCTCGGATCCCGTCAACTTGACATCGTCCCCAGAGCAATCACTCATAATCGAGCCTATCTTAGCCACATCATCCTCGAACCCTTCCCCTCCTACTCCTGGAGTAAGCAACCCACCTCCATCCAGTCTTCCGGTTGGTCTTTCTCAATCTACCTCCAAGTCCCAAGCCGATCAAATATTGCAAGACATCGCTGAGGATTGGGAGGAAGAGGATGAACCCGGTATCGACACTGGTGACAAGGACCCCATTGAGGTAGAAGATGGCCCCAAAGCGCAGATCCATGGACTTCGTGTTTGCACGTCCCAAGTTCCTTGCTCTTCTGCAACCACACCACAGGTACTTTCGTCGTATCCATCCAGTCCAGCTATCAGCATGAACGTTTCGGGAAGAAACAGCGTCGAACCCCGCAGCCCAGATTTATCCCTGTCTCCTCTCACACGTCGTCTCTCTCGTTCAAGTTCCCGAGGGTCTATCGCCAGCACTGGGCGGCCTGTATCCGGGTTAGGCACTTTTCAATCTACGTATCACCTCACCCTGATCGTTTCTTTACAGTTCATATTCCTATCGTGACTTCATTTACAATGGTGCTTCTTCAGAAATTGGAGACAGCGAGAGCGAGCGTGCATATGATCCCGTTGGTGACCGCGTGCCGGGCAATCCACTATTTCCAAGTAACTTTGCTCGCCTTGCGTTAGGACCAACTTTACGTGCCAAGTATATCTTTCCAGTGACATCCGCTTTGCTCGCTCATATAAAATATTTTTCAGCAATCCTTCTTTGCGTTCGTCAAATGCTATCACCCCACGTTGGACACGCTGGGCGCCTGGTAGCCGACCCCCCTCTTGGTTCGAGGGCTGGGATGCTGCGAAAGAGGAATATGCTGCTACAGTAGCCAGTGGCAGCAGCATCGGTGCTGGAGACTGAGCCTGCATCCTCTTCATTACTATTGCCCGTCTTTCAGGAGGACGTACATGCGCACCGGAGAATAACGTAGTACTCTGCTTTCAGACGCCTACATTGTGGATTTGTGTTCTCTTACCTGTTGTGTACTGTTTTCTCTTTTGGAATGATCTCCAACGGGCATGTTTGTTTCGATTCAGAACACTATATTCCTTTGGAAGGAGAGGTAGCAGGCATGATACAACGATGCAACAGCTATATTATAGACGGCGTCAGAAGTCATCAGCAGTCCCACCATATTTCTTGGGAAGTTCGTCCTTGTCAATCACAGGTAAAAGGGCGCTACCGAGTGTACTGGCACCAGAGCCCACTACCGACATCTTAGCAAGAGTGGCCGACGAGAGGAAAGGTTTGAACAACCAGAAGACCCAGGTTAGGAAGGAAGGTACATTGACAAAGAATTTGCGAGACTAAGTGTATCAGACGAGTCAGCGTGAACAGGTAATCTAAGGCGAAAAAGCAAGACACACTAAAAACTCGGGATAATGATCCTGGAAAATTTTTGATGCCTCGGAAGCAGCCTTCTTCGAGCTTTCCGTGCGACTAGACATGCCAACGCCTTCATAATCTAAACGAAAGAGAAGTATCATTGCCGGAGCTCCAGCGATCACATGCGCACGACAGACCATGAATCTGAACCATTTGATCAATTGTTTCAAAGTCAAGGAGTGCAATGCTCTTCTCCATAAAGGCGACACGCCATCTGATCCATGTAAGTTGACATCTTAGACTAGAAGATGGGAAATTACCGCAAGAAGCGTTGGACATCACCAAAGACAGCATCAAGATCCTTGTTCGCACCATAGAGGTTATAGCTGAAGGAAGCACTCATCAGATTGCTTATGCGCCAACGGGGTTTTGTCAAAAACGTACGTGACTGGACGTCCCTCCCTATCCTTCCCGTGAACCTTTCCCAGCTTCCCAAAAACTTCATTTGGAAATTCTTCCTTCATCGCGATATCAACATTGAACGAATCCCTCCAGCGAAGTGTGGATATGAACATGTCCTTTGCTTCCGTTGTGTTGAGGTTCCTGGAACACACAGCCATTGACTGAGCACATCGTGTTGCCTCGAAGGGCATGCATACCTAGCTCTCAAGAACTTCATCAGAAGAACACTGACTCGCGCATTCCTTGGGTTGACAGGATCAATCGTGACACCCCACATGGTGTATGGGGCTGACCCAGCATTCGGATTGTTAGGAAATGCAGCAGAAAATGAGTAGGAAAGTGATGACTAGAACATATGACCGTTATAAAGACAGATAAAGAGTCAAAGTAGGTAGTGATACCCACTCGGAATTCCTGTAGGGCAGTCCATTCGACATCTGTGAACTTGGACGTTAACGCATTCTGGGGTTCACCATTTCCCACGTTGCTTATCATTCCTGCAGTATGGTCTGCAAAATGATGTGAACCACCAGTCCTTGAAAGACCACTAGTGCTCACGGATCACTCAGGAAACCAGGATGGTGTCAGGCTACTTCCCGCCGACGCTTCGAGTGACACACTAGGGCACGTGAAAGACGGACAAACCCGAGTGGCTATACACACTTTCGAACACCGCCGAACAGCATCCACGCTCTCGGTGCTGGAAGGAAACATTTGTAAGTATGTACTGCCACTGCAGTGCCACAATAATTTGAGTGTGAGTAGCTGCAAAGCAGCTCCACAGAGTTATGTCTCTGCACAAGCAAAGGTTGTTGGAATACTAACAGAGCTACACTCAGTTGTGTGTGATGCAACAGACTAAATATATTCACCTAACAGAGCTACACTATATGCAAGTTAGATCTGTGGTTAATGAAATGGATGATAAGTAGCTCATCTCAGTCATATGCAATGCAATGGACTGAGGTGCTTGAGGATGAAAGTATACAACTTAAATACTATGGAGTACTGATATATAAAAAGGAAGTAAAGGATCATATCAATAATCTATACTGTCAATCAACACAGGAAAAGAAGAATAGATACATACATAATATAACTTTCATCATTTGTCAATATGGTCTGCATGTATATGAATGATCATGGCTTGTCAGTCATGCACACACCAGTTGTGAATTGATCAGATCACAGGCCAGGCTGTGTATGTGCTTGCTATTCTGACACTAATATTACATCTGTGAATATGCTTGCTGAACTCCAACACTCCCCTTCAAGTGATACACAGTCTAAGTTTCATGGCAAAATTTGTCAACTGCTCTGCTTGAGTTCATAGAGTATTTTGTGCAATCAACAGATATGGTGTGGATGTGTTTCATTGGCATATTCTGGCAGTTGTCATATATAAATGTATTTATTGTCCTGTAGCTCACCATTTAAATATGCACCCTTAATGTCTATCTAGTGCAGTTCTAGGTCAAGATGGGCAGCAAGGGCAAGAACAGTTCAGATGGATGCAAGTTTGGCAATAGGGGCATATGTGTCAAAATAGTCAACATCAGGTACTTGCAAGAAGCTGTTAAACTCAGATTGAATGCTGCTCTAAGAGAAACTCTGAAGGTCTGGAGTTGAGGAGGTTGAATGGGACTTGGCTTCACCTTATGTGGTGTGCCCTTGCAAAGGATCTGGTTGTTCCAAATTTACAAAGGGTTGGAGGTCAGAGAGATAAGATAGAGAAAGTCAGTCAATGACTTAGAGAATGAGTGGGAAGAGTGTTAGGTTGAATCAATATTCAAACTGAAGTGTACAAGTTATATCTATGGAGTTTATATATGAAGGGACTCAGATGACTAAGTCTGGAGTTAGGTGATACTATATACTAAAGGGGTTAAAGATAAGACTATGCCAGAGCATAGCCTTGAAGCTGTGCTTCTAAGTAAGCACTGGTATTGAAGTTCTAATTAAGTGAGAAATGGAATGTAAGATATGAGTAATGTATGAGAATGTGGGAAATAGCATTTGATCAAGAGGTGCACACAACTAGTAGAAGCAACTCAGTTATGTGCTCAACAACAGACTATATATATTCACCTAGTAGAAGTAACTATATATGAGTTAGCTATGAGTACATAGGAATATCAAGTAACAAGTATCTCACCTCAGTTGTATGCTTGACAACAGACTAAGATGCTTTAAGTACAAAAAGCATCTTATATATGAAAGTAAATGAATACTAGCCAAATGGGATATCAGAGGCTAGCAGAGCTCCAAATATGCAAGACACAGCAATATGAGAAAAAGTAAGTACACAATGAAGGCAGTGAAAATATTCATATAATGTCCAATATGTAAGCAATGGTGGCATATTGTGTTAAACTCTAGATCAGATGTTGCTTCAAGGGGGAACTCTAAGAGTCTGGAGTTGAGAGGTTCAGACAGGACTTGGCTTCATCATATGTGGTGTACCCTTGCAAAGGATCTGATTGTCCTAATTTACAGAGAGCCAGAGGTTGGAGGTTGGAAAGGGTAAGTATAGGAGGGGGAAGTCAGTCTATGACTTATAGGGCAGATAGGTGAAGCATTAGAGGAAGGTGGACAGAAAGGGAGTCAGGGCCAGAGGATAAAGATCAGAGTGAATTGGAAGGGAGTCAGTCGATAACTTGACTTCAGACTCAGAGAAGGTTTGGAGGTTGAAGTTTAAAGTAAGTCAGAGTGAAGTTAGTCAATAACTTTGAAATAATAAGAGGAGGTGTTGTTATCTTGATTTTAGACTCAGGGGAGGTTCAAGAATTGGAGTTCAGAGTGAGTCAGAATGAAGTCAGTCAATAACTCTTTGATAGCAGATGGTGTTATGCTGATTTTAGATTAAGGTATATAGAAGTATCTACAGAGTTTATATATGGAGGGATTCAGGTGACTAAGTCTGGAGTCAGGTGATACTATGTACTGAAGGGGTTTGAGGTAAGACTATGCCAGAGCACAGCCTTGGAGCTGTGCTCCTAAGTGAGCACTGGTATCAGAGTTCTAACTAGATGAGGAATAAAACATAAGATAAGAGTAATGTATGAGAATGTAATAGGGACAGAGTCAGAGAGAGAATTAAATACAAGTTTGGAGCAGAGTAGGTACAGGAATAACAGAGGAGAATGGACTGGAGGGATAACAGAGCTATCAGAGTTGACTTGAAACATAGGATATGACAATATCCCCCTCTTAGGCCTGAACCCTTGAAGGCCACTGAGAATCACATGACTCCATTGATTGCAGAGTCTAAAAAAAGGCTAACCAGCAGGGTGGAACATTGCCTGTGCAGTATAAAGTCTGAGTGATCTGTGGACAACTCCTTAGAGTCAACCATCATGTTTGAGTACACCAACATTAAGACTTGGAGTGACAAGCAACTGACAGAGTGTGCTGATAACAATGACACACTGTGGAAAGCCAAGGTGGCAGAATGGAGGCAGTGTATGAAGGTGAGAAGAGAGGAGGAGGAACAGAGGAAAGCAGAGAAGGCTGCCAGAAAGCAGGTAAAGGAGGATGCAAGGCATTGAGCAGAGGCTAAGGTGGCAGCTGAAAAGAGGGTGAGTTCATCATAATGCAGATGGATGGAGCTGATGGAGGGCAGATAGAGCAGGTAGCAGCAAAGCAAAGCTCCAGTAAAGGGAAGGGGTGAGCAAAGTCAGCACTGGTGTGCTGGAGGTGCAAGGACTAGGGGCTGGAGTGTAACCTCAGGTCAGGGAAGGTGATGTCATGTGGAGTGCTGATGTGTCAAGGCAAGGTGTGAGAGGCCTGGAGAGGAGAAGATGGAGGTGAAAAGGAAGAGGAAGATGCACAACAGGGAGGAGATGGAGGTTCCCCAGAAGAAGGTCTGATCAGAGGAGATGGGGGGTAAGTTGGAGCTAAGAAAATGCATGGAGTTGGTTGTGAGGGTGATCAATGACCACTGGGATGTGGTGCAGAGCCAGCTAAACCTGCTGATCCTAGTAGTGGGCTAGCTGGTGGACTTTAAAATTATAGAGGTCTACCTGAATGATGAGAATGAGGAGGGATTGGAGGATGAGGGGTCAGATGAGGATGGAAATGCATTGGATGTGTCAAAGGACATGTCCAGAGGTATTAGAGACATAGAAATACCTTAGTGGTTTTCTCAAAATGTAATTTTTCTTGCTTGTGTCAAGTGTGATGAGGTTCAGGCTTCTCCAGATACCAGAGATGGAAGTCTAAGACTAGCTTTGATGTGTGTTCTAACTCTGTAGTGAGCAGCCATGAAGTTTCTTCATTAGTTCCTTCATATCTGGATCAATGGACCAGATACAAAAGCTTGCAGTTTTTTCATCAGTGGTCTATCTTTGAGTTCAAGATCTTGAAGATTTTGTACTCTGGTTCACTATTGACTTCAACTAAAGGCAGAGGTGGTTGTGTGCAGTTTGGAATGGTGTTTAGAGTTGTGGGTTCTAATTGAGAGACATGGAAGACCAGATATATGGACTTCATGTTCTCTGGGAGATGGAGTGTAAAGAAGAGTGTGCCTACTTGTGCTATGATATCAAAAGGTCCAAGGTTCTTTTTGGAGAGTTTCTTTAAGGGATGCATGATACTGAAGTACTTAGCTTTGATGAAAACCTGATTACCCACTTTGAAGTCTGATGCCAGAGTTCATTTAGCATCCACAGGACCTTGATAATATTGCTGGGCTAGAGCTATCTCTTCTCAAAGAAAGGTGTGGAGGGTGTCAAGGTCAACAGAGTAGTCTTGGGCTCTGGCAGAGGTAAGGTCTTGTTTGGGATGAATGGCAATGTTGGGATGGTAATCCTTGTTAGCAAAGAATGGGAACATGCCAGTGGTGGCATTTGGAGCATTGTTGTATGCAAACTCTGCAAAAGGCAGAAGTTCAGATCAATTGTTCTGCTGGTAGTTGCAGTATATTCAGAGGTACTGCTTCAATGTTTGGTTCATTTGCTTTGTTTGATCATTGTCCTCTGGGTGGTAACTGGAGGTAAAGTGAAGGTGGATGTTAAGAGCCTTGCTGAGTGAGCAGAAGAAATGGAAGATGAACTCCAAGCCTCAATCAGAGGTGATGTGTGAGAGAACTCCATGCTTCAAAAAGACATGGAGGAGGAAGAGTTTGGCTAACTCCAGAGATATTACCTTGTCATTGGTTGGGATGAAAATGCATTGTTTGGACAATCTGTCCATGACAATGAGGATGGTGGAGTGACTGGAGGACAGAGGTAATTGCTCAATGAAGTTCATGAAGATTGAGTTTCATAGCTTTTTGGGGATAGGGAGTTGCTTGAGTAGCCCATAGGACTTGTGTCTTGATATCTTGGCATGAGCACAGGCTGTACAGAACATAATGTACTCTTTTATGAAGGTCTGGATACCCAGCCAGGTATATTCACAACATATGAGTTCTAGTGTCTTGTTTTGTCCAAAATGTCTGAAAAGCAGATGGTCATGTTTATATTGAAGAACATGGAGACAGAGGTCATTGGCATTGGGGATGTAGATGTGGTCATCTAGGCATAGGAAGCTTTTAGAGTTGATAGCCCAATGAGAATTGGAGGGTTCAGAGATGGTCAGATGTATGGAAAAGATGGGGTTGAAGAGAAGAGCAGTGAGGATGTTATTGTGCAGGGATTTGATGTTGAATAGTGTACTGGCTCAGAGAACCAGAGCTGCTAAACATGATGCCCTGAGGAATGACACAAGTTGCTCTTGAGTGAAGACAGGTTGGAAGTTCTGGGAGTTGACCAGAGCATAGTCTCTATTTCTTTCTTTGGAATAGATGTCCCAGCATCTAGTAAGGGAATTGAGCTTTGCACCTAATTTTCCAGGATGGAAATGGATAACCATATTGAACTAGGAGAGGAACTTCAACCACCAGGCTTGGTGCCAAGTGAGGAGTTTGGATGTGGCAAAATACTCCAAGTTCTTGTGGTCCATTACTACATCAACTGGAGTTTCAGAGCCTTTGAGGTAATGCCACCAAGTTCAGAAGGACTCAAAGATAGCTAGCAATTCCTTATCATAGGTGTCATAGTTTAGCTCTAGAGCAGAGAGGATGTGGGAGAAGAAAGCTATCAAGCAGACTTCATTGTCTGGGCAGCAGAGTAAAAGAATATCTGCAATGGAATAGTTGGAGGCATCTGTCTCGATGATTAGTGGGATGTCAAGGACTCAGTGGGTAAGAATAGGAGTGGAGGTGAATGCATTTTTAAAATGCTAGAAGGTGAAGTGGCAGGCTTCATTAAAGTGCTATGGAGTACCTTTGTGAGTAAGGCGAGTAAGAGGGACTACTAGCCTAGAGTAGTTGGTGATGAAACACTGATAGAAATTGGTGAATCCTAGGAAAGACTGGATATTTTGGATCTTTTGGGGTTCTGATCAGTCAATGATGGCCTTTATCTTGTTGGAGGACATTGTAAGTCCAGATGGAGAGAGCTGATATCCTAGATACTCAGTGGAGTCAGTGTGAAACTCACACTTTTTAGGCTTGGCATAAAGTCTGTGTTTTTGGAGGTGTTAAAGAACTTTTCAGACATACTCTTTGTGTTTTGCATGGTTTTCTGAGAAGATAAGAATGTCATTGAGGTAGATGATAACAAAGACATCAAGGAGGTCTGTGAAGATTGAGTTGACAAACTGCTGGAATGCTGCAGGGGCATTAGTAAGACTGAATGGCATGACTAGTCATTTATAGGAGCCATAGCATATCCAGAAGGAGGTCTTCCACTCATCTCCAGCAGCAATATGAACCAGGTGGTATGCATGCCAGAAATCAAGTTTAGTGTATATGCAGGCATGGCTAGGGATATCAAGGAGGTTGGAGATACAAGGGAGTGGGTAGTAGTCCTTCTTCATAATCTTGTTGAGTCCATGGAAATCTACACAAAGGCAAATGGAACTGTTCTTCTTGTGAACAAAAAGGATGGGGGCAGCATGAGTGAAGGAGGATGGGCAGATGAAGCTATTAGCAAGATGTTTATTGAGGAATGTTTGGAGGGACTTAAGCTTGGATGGGGAAAGTGAATAGATAGTATCTATTGGAGGAGATGCTCCTTCTTCCAGATTGATCTTTAGATCAAAATCATGATGCAGAGCAAGCTGGGATGCTTTGCTCTTACTAAATACATTGGCAAAATCATGGTACTCTAAGGGGACCCTAGAGAGATTGATTGGTTTAGAAGCAATGGAGATGAAACAGAGGTTGCTGTTAGATGGGCAGAGTGTTATGGCAAATTGTACAGAGCCCTGGAGGTGACAGATGAGTGCAAAGATGGGTGCACTGATGAGTGTGATATGTGGAGCCTTCTGTTTGGAGAAACTTGGTATATTGGAGGTGTCAGAGTCAGCTAAAGGAGAGATGTTTGGAGGCTGTGGAGTTGAGCTTAGGGTTGCCAGCATGGGTGGTTTTGGTGTTCAGAATGAAATACTGCTTGAAACCCAGTCAATCAACAGATTGTAGTGGGTTAGCCAGTTGTGTCCTAAAACAAGAGAATAGGAGCTGTTCAATGGAGTGATGTAGAACATTATTAGAGTGATATCACCAAAGGGGAAGTGGATGGAGAGGTTGAGTACTTGAGTGATGGTGAAGTTGAATGTTCTGTCAAATAAATGGAAAGAGAGTGGAGGGATGAAGTGGGTTGGGAGTTTATTTTTCAAGATAAATGAGGTGTCTATAAAACAGTTGGAGGAGCTAGAGTCAATCAACACAGGGGCTGAGGAGATGTCATATGATACAAAGGAAACAGAGGGCATGAGTGATCATGGATCAGAAAGAGTGAATGCATTGAGACAGAGCTTCTTAGGTGCATAGGTGGGTTCAATGTAACCTCCAGTCTGTGCAGAGTTATGGAGGTTGCAGACTATTTTTTTGCCTTGAAGGAGGCCTCCAGTTTTGCTTCCAGAGTCTTGGTTGCATGGCCCTTGACTGCATGAGATGTAGACTTTATGCACTCCTTGGCCTGATGTCCTGCTTGGCCACAGAATATGCACAAGTTTTTATTAAAATGGCACTTGCACTTAGCTGCTGAGAGCTTGGTGTCTCCCCTTAGTTTGGGTGATGAATTCATTTCAAGGAAAAGTGGAGGGTTAAGAGGTCAGATAGTGGAAAGGGATCTGCTGCAAGTGTTCAGTCTAAAATACTATTAAACTCTAGATTGGACATTACTCCAAGGGGGAACTCCAAGGGTCTGGAGTTGAGGGGTTTGAATGGGACTTGGCTTCACCATATGTGGTGCACCCTTGCAAAGGATCTGGTTGTCCCAATTTATGAAGAGCTGGAGATTGGAGGTTGGAGAAAATAAGTATAGGGGGGAGAAGTTGGTTTATAACTTATAAGGCAGATAGGTGGAGCATCAAAGGAAGGTGGACAGAAAGAGAGTTGGGGCTAGAAAACAGAGGATGGAGTGAGTCAGAAGGGAGTTAGTCAATAACTTGACTTCAGACTCAGGGAAGGTTTGAAGGTCAGAGTTCAAAGTGTTATGACATCACAAGCATCACTTGTACTTTATATTAGCAAGTGCATTGTTATGAATTTGTGTACAATACACTATGACCTTGCACTATGACTACACATTTGTGTTGCATGAGTGCCATAATTACATCATCCCTGATCA